>JACSVZ010000016.1:0-14975 GCA_014706295.1 Lycocorax pyrrhopterus obiensis
TCCAGCTTGTGCTTTTCCATGCCCTGCTTTCCTCTTCAGGTGGGAGATGGCTTGGGCAGGTTACTGCAGACACGCAGAGGTGCCAGTGTTGGCCCAGTCCCTAAAGCTCTCATACAGCTGTGCTTGACTCCAAAGTAACATCTGCATCAAACTGATTTTAAAGATTGTAGCACTTCTGCAGTTTCAAGGGATAATAAAGCCAGTGTTGCACTCTGAGAAATAACTGCACAGTCTGAGTTGCTGATGTGATTTAACTAATTTGCAGCTCATTGTGATGATGATGATGATGACAACATAGAATGTTTACTTTTTTTTTTCCTCAAATGGGGCCATTCAGCTTCTGGAGAAAAGAACTGTCAGACCGTGCTGTTTGGCAGTCATGGAGGGAGAGGTGGGGGAGAAAGATATGCCCTGGAAGGATGCCCTGGTGGGCTCCAGCGTTTAAACAAGCTTATTTTCATACATAGGTTGGGCCCTTTTCAGTACTAAATGGCTGCATTAAATGGTTTTCCAGGCCTTCTGCTGGCCAGAAAGCTTTTAAAGCCAATGGGAGTTTAGCCTCCATAAGAAACGGAGCATCAGTTCTTCTGCCAGGTGAAACACATCATTCAAAAGCTAAACTTGTGTTTAGAGAAGCCAACAGCCTATATAAACCAGGACATAAAGCTTCTCCAGTCCAGCTGAGCGGCTGTTGCAGAGCTGTTGCGTTTCACAGCAGCTCCATGGGACCGCACCAGCTGGAGGAGAGGGCTCAGGACAGGCTTGGGGCGGAGCGGGGCGGCAGGAAGCTGAGAGAACCCCCTGCTCTAGAACAGAGCGAGCTCTTCCAGAAGCAAACAAAGATGGTGACTTCAGGAGCTTCCTGCTGTGCTCAAAGTTTGCCTCTGAAGACTAAGAGGTGAGCTTGTCAGAAGTCCTGGAAAATGTCTGGGAAAAGGTTTTAGGTTATTGGGTTGTGGCTAGGTACAAATCTGCAGTGGGAAAAGAGCCTCTCCAGCAGGCTGGGTGTCTTAGGGTGTCTTAGTTCTTCCCAGAGTAAAGATTCCCAATTAAATGCAATTTTATTTTTTATTCCAGAAGTGTAAAATGTTCTATGTTTTCTAGAATTGTAAAACTACTTTGAAAAACACAGAACTATTGTGGGAAAAGGGAACAAATATTTGGGGATTTTTTCCTATGAAAATATTTCTAAATGTCTAAAAATAAAAACCGAAGAAAATAAGGGGCCGCTGTTTTTCTCAGCAGCCCCATGGCCGGCTGCTGCCTGTCCAGCCCTGGCTGTGCCCAGAACAAGGAGCTCCGCCAGTGCTGGTGGTACCACGCAGACACCAGAGCTGGAGCCCGAAGGTGCTGGGCTCAACCCCTGCCCTGGCAGGAGGGGCCCACCTTCGCCCTGGCCCGAGAGCAGGGCCAGTGCCTTGGGGACATAGGGTCCTGTTGTGCATGGGGGCTGCACAGCAATAAGCTGGTCATGCAGCCGTGGCAGGGACAACGGGCATGGAGATGTCAGATGACAGGTCCGGTTCTCGCACACTGAGGGGTTTGGCCGGTCTTGTGAAGGTGCAGAGGGGCACCTGTGGAGAGAGGAGGGCTGAGGCCCCCAGCTGCACCTGGCACACAGGGACCCTCCTCCCCAGCAGGGCCCGGAGCTGGCAAGGCTCCCCGGCACGGCTGCAGCTGCTGGCACAGCTTGGCCCAGGTGGACAGCTGCCCCTCAAGGCCCCAGCCAGCAGGGGATGGCTCTGGGCAGGGTCCCTGGCCAGGAGCGGGCCCCAGAGCGCGTCTGCCGTCCAAGGGCAATCTCGTCCCCGCTCTTTCTCCTCCCCACCTTGCTTGTCTCTGCCGGTGCTCCTGGGGCTGCTCTTGGCCAGGCAGCCTCCGTGGGAGCCAGCACTGGCTGCAGCCGAGCGGGCTCCCCAGGACAAGGCCCAGCAATTAAGAGGCCAATTAAAGCACGGGACAGCAGCAGAACCCTCAGCAGAGTTGTTTGGAGAACCATGGACTCGCCACAACTCCACAGCAGCCTCACTGGGAATGTCTCCTGTCTACAAGCAGCCTTTAAAGGAAGCTGTTTGAACGCGAGACAAACAAAACACTCACCGATTTCTCTTCCAGCAATAACAGACTCCGACACAGCACAACATGAAGACAAGCACCAGACAAATCAGTCCTGCCGCTAACTGTAGCCAACACCGTGGTCCCTGACAGAAACCTCTTCCGATGCCCTTCTGGGCACTGGGAACACGTGCTGTGCTGCCGGCTGCACCTGTGGAGCAACGGGGAGCGTGAGCCCGTGCTGAGCACCACTGCTGAGCTTGCAGCACGTTGGATACGGCCAGGACGTTCTCTGTTTCCCCAGAGCGGGGGCCTGCAGGCACCTTGCCGCCCTGGGCACAGGCCGTGCCACCCAACAAAGCCCAGAGGGCCGGGAGGAGAGCCCGGGGGCAGCGCAGCTGCTTGGGCAGGGGCTTCCTTCGAGGGACACGGGCCAAAGCCATCCCTGCAGCAGCAGCTGGCAGCCCGACCCTCCCTGCCCCGCGACAGCTCCCACAGCCCAAGGGCACAGAGCCAGGCCCTGCCAGGACACAGCGCAGCCCTTGCCCAGTGCGGGAGCGCGGGGCTGGCTCTGGCCCCGGGCTGGCGGCAGGGCTCCCGCTCGGGGCTGCTCCTGTTGCCTTGGGCCTCTGGGCACTCAGGGCCAGCTTCCGGAGGCAGCTGCAGCGGGAGGGACGGTGGTGCACGAGTCCCGTTTCCCAGGGGCTGCGGAACGAGCTCCAGAGGCCTCGAAGCCAAGGCGCCTCCAGCTTTGGCTTGCTGCCGGGCCCTGCAAGGGTGGGCCCTGGGGGGAGAGCTGCTGCCACACAGCCCCGCCGAGGGCTGAGCCCGGCTGAGCCGGCACAGCAATTACCTCCTGTGCCTGTGCCCGTGGCTGGCATCTCCTGCTTTCCTGCAGCAGGGGCTGCCAATGACCACTGCTTTCTCGGGGAAGTGCCGCCTCCTCCATGGTCATTTGGTCCATCCCTTGAGAAAGGAAGAGGGACAGTTGGGTCAGATGGAACAGTTCCCCATTTGGGTGGGGCATCTTCAGGAGGTCATGCTTGTAAAAAAGTGGGATAAGTTTCAAACAACATCTCAGCTTTTGTGGCTGGGCCAGGCTCTCCCTCCTCCAAACAGCCACCAGTCCAGAGCAGGAGCGGAGAGGGGATCCCGCAGGGCGAGGGCACACACGGCACAGCTCTGTCCTGGCACCTGCAGCGATGCCCGCTGGCCAACTTTGGCTCTAAGCTGGCAGCTCTCCCAGGGGGAAAGGCCTTGACCTACCCTCATCTTTTCCCACAGGCTCAGTCCTGGACATCGGTGGGGAAGCTGCTTCAGCAACAGGTTCAGCTGCAAAGAAAGTCAGGACAGAACAGCTCCCCTGGCACTGTTGGACACCCTCAGGCTCCCTGGGGCCGGCAGAGGAGCCGTGCAAGGCACAGCGCCCGGGGCACAGCCCTGGCCCGGCCCCTTCCCTCTCTGCTCTTCTCCGTGGCTGCACAGAGCACACGGAAGGAGCAACTGGCATTGCACACGGGAAGGGGATTGACAGCTAAATGCTCCTTCCTGCCCCTGACAGCGACCCTGTGGGACCACTCAGGGCTCGAGAAGGGAGCAGGGCAAGGTTTCCAGAATCCCTCAACCTTGATGTTAAGCAGAGTGGCACATGAGTGAGCTCTTGCCACAGTGACACTGATTATTGTGTCAGTAAAAAAGGACATTGAGAACTTGCCTCCAGCGTGTGCGAGGTCTTCAAACCGACATCCACAGGGCTTCCAGGTATCCATGTCACTATCCCAGTCTAGAAGGGAGCAGAGATCAGAACCATTCCATGGTGTGCTGGGATCCCCTTCTGCCTTAGGGAACTGGGCACTGCAAGGGCTTGGGTAAGGCCATGGGAGCCAGATGTCAATGGACACGGCCAAAGCTGCAGAGGGGGCCTGGGGAGCTCTGGGCTGGCTCCTGGTCACTCTCCTCCCTCTTTGCAGACCTGTGCCACATCCCTGGAGGGGCGGCTGGAGCAGCCCAGGGCCCCTCAGGGCTCTCTCAGTGCCACAGTGGAAACCCTCCCTAAAGCCCTGGGGAAAGTGCACAGGCAGGGCCACAACTGCCCCTCCCTCTCTCCCTCTGCTGGGACAGCTCCCACAGCCCAAGGGGACAGAGCCAGGCCCTGTCAGGACACAGTGCAGCCCTGCTCTCCCCCTCTGCCCTTTCCCCACCCATGGGCACCCTTGCAGCCGCTCCCAGGTTTCGGGACGTGCCTCCCACGGAGGGACCCCAGCAGGACTGCTCAGTACCCGAGTGCCCTGGCCTGCTCGGGAGAATTCCTCTGTGCTGTGCCGCTCTGCCCGGGCTGTGCCCGCGCTGCCAAGCAGCAGAGATGGCAGCTCAAGCCTCAGCAGGGCTCAGGCCCAGAGGCTCAGCCAGTTCCTCCTGTGACTGTGCCTGGCATCGCCTCCCTTCCTGCAGCAGAGGCTGCCAATGAGCCACTGCTTCCTCCGGGAAACGCTGCCTTCAGCACAGCCTCTCCTTCCATCTCTGGAGAAAGGAAGAGGGACAGCTGGGTCAGGTGGAACCCTTCCCCATGGGGAGGTGGCATCTCCGGGAGGTAATTCTTGTCAAAGTCATGGATAAGCTTCTGGAAATTGGACAGGCTTTGGGGGCTTCCCCTGGGGCCCTCCCTCCTCCAAGCAGCCGCCACTCCTGATCTACCCGGAGAGCGGGAAATTGCAGGGGATCTCAGGGTGTGCATGGCCCGTGGTGCAGTTTGGGCACCCTGACAGCTGATGCCAAATGCCTTCCTGCAGAGGCTGGGGAGGAGCTGCAGCCAGGCCAGGCTGGGAAACAGCCCTGCAGGGCGTGGAAGCAGCAGCGGGGCAGCGAGGCTGCGATGGATCCCTTCCCGCTGTGCCGGGCACGGCGTGTCCAGATGTGCAGCGACAGCCCCCGGCTGCTGAGTCTCAGGAGAAGGCTGAGGGAATGCACCCACCTTGTTCTCCCTGTAGCATTTCCTTCAGCATTTGCCTCATGATTTTGGATGGCTCATGGGGTTCCTTGTTTTTGGTAGCTTTGTTCTTTCCTGTTGGAGGACCTTAAGAGAAAGTAATTCCATTTCCCAGGAGTGGATCCCACAAAAGCAGTGCTCAGCCTGTGGGGGCAGCAGGGACACACTACTCACCCCTGCGATGGGAGCCGGGCTTGCGTGCAGGAACCGGCAAAGGAGCTGGAGAAGTCCTCCCTGCAGACACACCTGTAACTCAACAGCCAGAGAAGCTTCTGTCATCTCTGCTGATCTGCATGGGCAAGCACTGAGCCACAGGAGTGGGGAGGGGATCCACAGGGCAAGGGGCACACACGGGCACAGCTCTGTCCTGGCACCTGCAGCGATGCCCCGCTGGCCAACTTTGGGCTCTGAGCTGGCAGCTCTCCCAGGGGAAAGGCCTTGACCTACCCTCACCATCTCCCACAGGCTCAGTCCTGGACATCGGTGGGGAAGCTGCTTCAGCAACAGGTTCAGCTGCAAAGAAAGTCAGGACAGAACAGCTCCCCTGGCACTGTTGGACACCCTCAGGCTCCCTGGGGCCGGCAGAGGAGCCGTGCAAGGCACAGCGCCCCGGGGCACAGCCCTGGGCCCGGCCCTTCCCTCTCTGCTCTTCTCCGTGGCTGCACAGAGCACACGGAAGGAGCAACTGGCATTGCACACGGGAGGATTGACAGCTAAATGCTCCTTCCTGGCCCCTGACAGCGACCCTGTGGGACCACTCAGGGCTCGAGAGGGAGCAGGGCAAGGTTTCCAGAATCCCTCAACCTTGATGTTAAGCAGAGTGGCACATGAGTGAGCTCTTGCCACAGTGACACTGATTATTGTGTCAGTAAAAAAAGGACATTGAGACTTGCCTCTAGCATGCTCTAAATCTTCAAACTGGCACTCAGAAGCTTTTCCAAATAATCCATGTCACGATTCCCAGTCTAGAAGGAGCAGAGATCAGAACCATTCCATGGTGTGCTGGGATCCCCTTCTGCCTTTAGGGAATGGGCACTGCAAGGGCTTGGGTAAGGCCATGGAGCCAGATGTCAGTGGACATGGCCAAAGCTGCAGAGGGCCTGGGGAGCTCTGGGCTGGCTCCTGGGCACTCTCCAGCCTCTTTGCAGGCCTGTGCCACATCCCTGGAGGGGCAGCTGGAGCAGCCCAGAGGAAGCCCTCCCTAAAGCCCTGGGGAAAACCATCCCCAACGCTTCCCGGGGAGAGGGAGCGCTGTCCCGGAAAGGGGAGCCCGGCCGCCGGCTCACCTGCTCCCCGCGCTCGCATCGGAGCGGCCTGGGCAGCCCTGGCAGGCAGGGCCACTGCCAGCAGGAGCAGGAGGAAGAAGGCGCAGAGCAAGGGCCATGGTGCCTTGCCCTCAGCCAGTCCCGCAGCTCTTGGCTGCCACCACTGTCCTGACACCGCTGTCCCAATGTCAGCACGCTGCTGCCGCCGCCGCTGCTGCCGCAACAGTTGTGGTCAAGGACCGACTGCTCGGTCGCTGTGGTGCTGTGCAGCCACGGGGCTCTGGGACCTCTGTGACCTCAGAGCCTGCTGTGACCTCATGGCCTTTGTTGTACCCCCAGAGTGTACCCCCATCTGTACTAATGAACTGCCTTGATTGTAAATGCTTTGCTTCATCAAAGGGCATTGCTCTGCAAAACCTTTGTTTCGCCTGCTGACATTGCTGTGTCCCTGGAATGCTCTTGATGGCTCCCCTCTTTCCCTGGGCATGCCATTGGAGGAGGTCCAGGCCCAGATATTCCACTGTAATAAACAGAATCACTGAGTCACAAATAATGCTGAGTTGGAAGGGACCCACGAGGATCAAGAAGTCCAACTCCTGGCCCTGCACGGAGCATCCATCCTCAAGAGTCACACCATGTCCTTGAGTGTATTGTCTAAATGTATCTTGAGCCCTCTCAGCCTTGGTGCTGCCCTGGGGTGCCTCTTTCAGTGTCCAGCCACCCTCTGAGAAAGGACCGTTTTCTAATATCCAACCTAACCTTCCCCTGACACAACTTCAGGCCATTTCCTATCACTGGTGACCACAGAAAGAGATCAATTCCTGCCTCTCCCCGTCACGAGCAAGTTTTAGACCGCCATGAAGTCTCCCTTCACTCCCTCCAGGCAGAAGAGACAAAGAGCCCTCTGCTGCTCTTCACACAGCTTTCCCCTAGGCCCTTTGCCATCTTCATTGCCCTCCTTTGGACACTCTTTCTATATTGCAGTGACCAAAACTTCAGACAATATTCTGAAGGTGAGGCCGCCCCAGTGCAGAGCAGAGCAGAACAATTCCCTCCCTGGCCCGACCGGCCATGCTGGGCCTGGTGCCCCCCAGGACAGGGGATGTCCCCCCTGGCTGCCAGGGCACTGCTGACTCATATCCAGCTTTCCATCCACCAGGATTCCCAGGTCCCTTTGCACCGTGCTGCTCTCCAGCATCTCATTCCCCAGCCTGTCTGTACATCCAGGGTTGCCCCATCCCAGGTGCAGAATCCGGCACTTTCCCTTGTTGAACTTCATATGGTTGGTGATTGCCCAGCCCTCCAATTTGTTGAGGTCGTGCCCTCAGCCCAGGGACCCTCAGCATGGGCTCCCCCAGCCCCTCGGGGCCCCGCTGCTGGTCACAGCAGCGCCGTGCCTGGCTCCTGCCTGCCCACACCGTGCTGGCCCTGCACACAGCTCGCCCTGCAATGGCTCTCTGAGCAGCTGTGACCATTGGGTCACTCCTGTCTCCATACTGACGGTTTTATACACAACAGCTTGCTGTCCTGCGGGCCTGGTGATGGAAAGAAAACACTCTGCTCCACTGCTGTTTGCTTTCTTTTCCTGGTGCTTGGCTGCAGGGACACAGGAGGGAGGGTGTGCAGCCCCTCGGGGCAGCCGCTCCCTGGCCATTGCCTGAGGAGATTCCTCTCTGCCAGGGAGGGAGAGCCCTCCAGGGCAGGTGCCCAGCTGGCATCGAGCAGCACTGCACGGCTGCTGAAACACCCGCTTTGGGCCTCTCTTCCTGCATTCTGGGCTCTCCTGCTCCTCCTGGCCCAGCTTGAGGCTGGGCTGGCTCAGCGTATGTGGCTGCTGAGGCCAAACTCCTCCTGCTCACCTTGCGGAGCTGAGGCGATTGAGAATCCTGCACGTGGCCGCTGCCTCCCAAGGAGGCTCCTGCTGCAGGCACTGCTGCAGCATCCCTCCTGAACAGCCTTCTGGTCTTGTGCTTGGGGGTGGGATCCCACAGCAGGGCTCTGCTCTGGCATGGGGACCCTGGCTAACTCCAGGATCTCCCCAGGTTGTTAGCGTAGAAACACATAACCACGGACGGGTTATATGCAAGGTGCTTTTATTGAGGCGCCGGGGGAGAGGGGTACAAACCCAAATCAATCCCCAACATGAATTTCAGGTGCTCACATTATATACCCTTCTCGTTGTATAATCACATATTAATCATTTACCCAAGCCCGAATCTCGAAAGCCCCCAAACTATCATCTATTCATTACTGTGTATATTGTTTTTACTCAAGCATAACTTTCAGCCCCCCTTTCCTAAGTGCAGCTACACAATTAACTCATCTATCTTAGTCTCTTGCCCCTTAAGCGAATACTCATGTTCAGGCTTGCCTTTACCATCCAGGCAAGTACACAGGTTCAGGCTCGCCTTTTACCATTCAGGCAAGTACACGGGTTCAGGCTTGCCTTTTACCATTCAGGCAAGTACACAGGTTCAGGCTCGCCTGAACAGAATATCCATATTGCTCTCGGGGCCTACTCTAGCTACTATAATTCAAAACATTTTAACCTTATGCTATCAAGGTGTCCTCCCTGAGCTTCGTCCCGGCTCAGCCCCAAGGGCCAGATGGGTATCAGGAATTTCACAGCCTACCACTGCTGACTCATAGTCAGAACGCACAGGAAAACTCTAGCTGCGTTTCACAATACCAGATGCTGTGTTGTTTCCTTCCCACTGCGGATTTTCCATCGCCCCAGCCTCAGCCCCCGGCAGCCTGCCTGGATGTTCTCCCCATGGCGCTTCTGCAATCCCACTCGTCCAGCTCCTCCTGGTTCTGTGGGCAGCTCTTTAAGCCACCAGGTCCTGTTCCTCCTTTTTTGGGAGCACGTCCCAGTGAGAGATGATTCACGGACTCAGCACCAAGACTGCAGCAGCAGCGGTCAGTTCCTGAGTGCACTCGGTGGCCGCAGGCAGTTGCCCGTGGCTCCGGTGGGGATGTGGAGGGGAGGCCGTGCAGGGGAGCAGCCCCCACGCCCCAGGCCCTGCCCACGGGGACCTGCAGCCCGTGGGTGTGGAGCAGCAGGTCCTGGAGTGACAGGGGCAGCAGCTGGGCAGTGCAGCACCTATTGCACACATCTGCTGCAGGGATATGTTTGCAATATTGTGTATACACACACTCCAAATTGAAAAAATTTGGGCAAAGTGTAGCTTAATTTCAAAGGCGTTGGGGAAGAATTATTACCACTGCTTTCCTGGCTGATTTTTGCAACATCAACTTTTTTTTTTTAATACTTTGTACAAACAATCTCTGAGTCTGGGATTTGCCTTTCCTGGATGCCCCTGGGGCCCTGGGGACCAGCTGGAGCCCAGGCTAGAGCCCCTTTTCAGGGGCAAATGGTGTGGCCTGAACAATGTTGTATTTCTCTGCAATTTGCTTTCTCCATGGGGTTTCTCCCCCTCTGCATCTCCCTTTGCACTGCTTTCCAAACCCCTCTCCACAGAGATGCCACTGGTGCCACTGAATCATTGCACACTGATCCCAGGGAAAGAGCAGGGGCTCTGAAGGATGCTGGTGCCACGTGTGGGAGAGGGCAGGGTGGGAAGAGGGAAGGCAGAGGAGGGCAGGGAGCTCCTCCAGAGAGGAGCCGACCGTGGTCAGTAAGAGAATGAGACCTACAGCGAACTGACGCTTCAGTCTCCTGTCTTCTTGCTGACTGAATGACCCAAGTGCTTCAAACCACGTTCTCACTTAACAGTATATTGGGTAATTATGGCTAAATAGGGATGGAAGGCTAAACAGACAACTAAGAAAGGCTTAAAAAAGGAAAAAAGGCTGCTTCTCCACATAGCCCAAGAATTTACTGGAAAGGGAGTTTTTCAATCACAAGGGTTCCTGCTCCACTCCAGGAAAAGCGTAATCCAGTGTACCAGGGAGATTTTCCCTGAACACATTGCTGATGTTCTCATGCTGCCACTCATTAGTAGAGATGGAATAATTTCTCACTGTTTATGTTTGATTTTTGTTTGGAAACAGTAGGAGAAAAAATGTGCCCACTGTGAAGATTTGGTTCATGCAGGTCAGTTACGATTTCAGCTGCAGAAGTTGAGGGAGGAATTCACAGAGGTTTTCCCAGCCAGAATCTGGTGCTGGTGCTTGTGCCATTGGAGTCGGGAGTGGGCTCTTTCCTAGCACAACTACACAGTACCATAAATTTCTCCACAGCCATCTTCCAGTGCATCTCCCAGCACATGGAAAGAATAAACCAGGTGTGAACACTGGAGAAGGAAAATGAGCCCACAGCACTTTCCTTGGGAAGGGAACAGAAGATTCTGCAACTTCCAGAGGGAAGAGAGACAGAAAACAGGTTTGAGGAGCTGAAGTAGTGGCAGGGGTAGCAGGGAGAAGAAATAAGAGGTGAGAGAAATGGTTTGTGGCTATGAATTGCAGGGCAGGCAGAGGACACCAGTGACTCAAACAGTTTGGCACCTCCTGGCCATTAGGCAGCTGATGCCAAAAGTTCATCTCTGCTCAAAGGGCATGCACAGCCTGGCTCACCCAGCACAGGTGCAGGAACAGCACAAGGAAAAAGGGAGGTGAGTGTAAAAAACTACCTAAATACAGCTGTGTGTGTTTCCAGCAGGTTTTGCAGCCTGTACTGAGCACCTTGGTCCTGGTTACGCTGTTCCCAGACACCATTAGATCAGAGGAAGCTGATTAATAAGTTGTTGAAATAGTCAAATCAGCTGATTTAAATGGTAAGGCCCATTTTAATCTTGCTGCTGCTGCTCAGAAGGCAGAGGATTAGGCTGAAGCTGTAGCTTTTGAGGAACAGCGTGACAGTGACAGGCAGACCCAGGGAATGATTACGTGGCACCACCTCCGTTTGGGAAGAATTATTTGCCCAGCAGGAGCCCAGCTCCAGAGCAACATCCCTGGAACCTCTGCAACACAAACAGTAGGGAGTTCATTCATACAGCAAAAGATTTCCTGGCCTTATTTACCCTTGCACATTCACCACACCTCTTCATTTCAAAAGCCACCATGGGAGCACTCTGTCCGTGCTGGAAGGCCCGTCCTTGCCCTGCTCCTCTCGGCACGAAGATGTTCTCTGTTCTGCTGCTGCTCAGTGCGTCTCCTGGGTCCCTCTCACTGAAGGAAAATAAATCTGTTTACAAGGAACCAACAGCTTTGTGCAAACCGCAGCCACGAACTGCCAATGGCGTGTTCTCCCAGCCCAGCAATGCCTCCTTCCCCAGCACAGAGTGCTCCGCTAGCGCAGCTCCAGGGCTGTGCTGCTGTGAGGTCATGTCACCGGGGACTGGAAAGCACCAGACTATGCCCCGCGTCTTAAAAACACAGATGTGTGATGATTATCTCATGATAGCCACCAGAGGTCCCGTTGTAATGATTTCTAATAATTTAGCCTTCAGCAGTTCTTAGGTTGGGATCAGCCTGTGCTCGGAGCTGGAGCAAACTGCGTGCCCAGGGTCTGCTGTGTGAAACCGTCACTGAGGTCCTGGCTGCCTGCTCCCTGAAAAGATGGAACTGTTACATTTTCCTGAGCCCACGTGGTGTAACCAGATAATTTCTAGTTGGGAGCACGGATAGCAATGCTCAAACCACTAATACCAGTAAATCTAGTTGCATGAGATTAAGTAAGAATACCCTTACTGTCAGCCACACTCCCTTTTTCTATTACCAGATTATATGGCAATATGTTATTATAGTTCTTTCCTGATATTTCTTCTTTCTATATGTTGATCATCTTGGGGCTGCAGCTGCAGCAGGAGTGGAAGCACCCGGGGAAATGACTCACCTCCCTCGGGCCAGACGTGGATTTTTACCCAGCAAACACAAGGAACACTGACATAAAGGTGGAGTGTTGTGTTATTCAGGGAACAAAACGTCACAGCAAACGACTGCCTTGAGTTTGGTGTGTTTCTTAACAGACTTGTGAAGTAAGTATGAAGAAAATGTCCTACTGTTCATTACAAAAGGTCAAGTGTACAAACACTGCAGCTGCAGATGATCTGAAGGATGCTGTGGTTACAGCAAGCAGTGCCCCTCTAGCCCCAAACAGAGCTGGTTCAGGCTGGGTGAGGTTTCACGAGACAGCAGGAGGCTCCCTTTTTCTTTATGCTTCTTAAAAATTCCTCCCCTCTTCCCACTAAATGTCCTCTACAAGCACTGTTGGATGCAGCTTCCAGTGGCACGATTTCTTCTCCCGGTGCCGAGCTCGCGGGGCCCCGCAGGCAGGACCTCTGTGAGCAGTGGGATCTGCACTCTTTGCAGTCGTGTCCCAGGACAGTCCTGGCAATGCAAACACGTTTTCCCTCTGCAGTTTGCAGTAACAGGAGCATCCAAACTCTTCCAAGGCAAAGCTTGTTTAAAGGATGGGTTTGGTCCCGGTGAGCTTCCAAGGGCTCCTCCTTTGAAGCTGCACTGCAGGGAATGCAGGGGGGTCTGAAGCGTCCCTGTACCCTCCCAGTTTCAGAGGGAGCTTGGAAAACATGCATCCCTCCCCTAACCGACCCTAACAGCACACGAGATGCCCTCCCCCTTTCCCGGAGCTGGGAGGTGGAAAGGAGCAGGCTGCAGTGGCAGTAAAGGGTGGGTTTGTGGCTGTCCCACTTCAGCAGTCTCTGCCTTCCCCGCTGGCCTTGCAGGAGCTCTGCAGCTTCTCCCCGTGAAAATACCCCATGGAAAACCCTCTGCCCCTGTGCAGAATCCAGAAGTAATGCAGAACCTGTCCCCACTCCCCCTTCCCAGACATCAGGCTCGGTGTGTTTGCACAGGTGCACACGCCAAGTTTCAGCCCGAAGAGAGTTTTACACCTGACTTTTATACTCTGCTGCCAGTGGCCCACACCAAGTCGGTGCCCACTAAAACTCCCGTTAAAAGGGCAACACCACTCCCGTTGATCCCGGCAGCGGAGCCCCGGGGGGTTGGGGTCCCGGGAGGGTTTGGGGGTCCCGGGAGGGTTTGGGGGTACCTGGGTGTGCCGATGATGGCGATGGGACCCCGTGCTGGGTATGAACATTCGCAAGGAGCTCCTGGGGGTTTTGTGGGTCCCAGGGGTTTTTGGGGTCACGGTGGTTTTTGGGGGTTCCCGAGGGGGGTTTTCAGGGGCCAAAGTGGGGTTTGGGCGATCCCAGGGGGAATATTTGGGTCCCAAGGCTGTTTTGGTCCCTGCTGGTGATGGAGATGGGGACCCCGTGCCAGGTATAAACCTTCTCAAGGGGTTGGGGGGTGTTGGGAGGTTCCGTGGGAATTTTGGTGTCCTGAGAGGGTTTTAGGGGCTCTTTATGGGGTTTTGCAGTCCTGGGGAGTTTTGGAGGGTCCTGGGGATATTTTTGGGGTCCCAGGAGAGGTTGGGGAGTTCTGGGGGTGTTGGGGCTCCAAGGAGGTTTTGGGGTACCTGGGCGATGCCTGGTGACAGAGTAGCTGGGGACCCCGTGCCGGGTATGAACGCCTGCTCACTTGCGCACGGGCAGCGTCAGCCGTTCAGGGAGATCCTGGGGGCCCGGGGGATTCACCCCAAATCCGGGGGGACCCCAAATGCTGAGGGACCCCCCCCCGAACTCTCCTCACCGCTGGATCTGCTGCAGGCAGGGGGCACCAGCACTCGGCCCCCGCCCTCCACCATCACAGGGGGGGCTGCGGCAGAAACGGGGGAGGGCACGGACAGGTCGGGGGGGACCCACAAAGTCCTGGGGGAGGGGACACAGGGGGATCCTAGGAATCCCCGTTGGGGGCTTACGGGGACCCGGGAGGAGTTTGGGGGGCTGGGTGGGCCATGGGGGGACCCCCAGGAGTCTTGTGGGGGGTGGGGTGGGCAAAGAACAGGGCGACCCCGGATGGGTTTGGGGGGAACCGGATTGGAGCTTCCAGACGCCGAATCCAATGCGGAGAACGACGCCGATGGCAGCGATGATGGACACAGCGACCACCGGGTGAGATTCCCGCTGGATTCCGGCTCTGGGACACATGGGATGGTGAGGAGGGGGAGGGAACCCATCCCACTGCTCCACATTCCCAAATCCCAATTCCACATTCCCAGCCCCACCCCAGGAGAAGATCCCGGGCTCCGGCATTCCGGATGCTCCACCCGGCACCGGTGCTGCTCCCGCTCCTCCGGCAGCGCCTCGATCCCGGCCCAGGGGTGGAAGGCGCCGTCGCTGTTGGGAACGATCCCGGATTTCATCCCCCTTCATCCAGCCGATCCCGATGGTGCTGGGGTAGAATCCAGACGCGTGGCAGGACAACGTCAGGATCCCGTGTTCCACTTTCCCGGACACAGGACATCAGGGGGCTCTGGAATGGGGTCACGGTGAGATGCATCCATGGGATTCCATGGCAGTGGGATGGGGATGAGATCTGCCCATGGAATTCCATGGGAATGGGATGGCAGTGAGATCCATCTACAGAATTCCTGTGGGAATGGGGCAGAAGTGGGATCCATCCATGGAAGTCCCATGGCAATGGGATGACTGAGATCCATCCATGGAATTTCCATGGGAATTCCCACGTTCCCAAATTTTGCCCTCCCAAATCCACATTCTCAAATCCCATATTCCCATGGGAATTCTGCCCTCCCCACCTTCACACTCCAGCGCCTCCCGCCCGTATCTGACATGTTTCCAGGACATTCCAGGCCGGAATGTCCCAGATAATTTTGTTGATTCCTC
>JACSVZ010000016.1:25508-38933 GCA_014706295.1 Lycocorax pyrrhopterus obiensis
CATAAGCCTGGGATCTGATCACCCTGTGGATGGTGCCCTTTCCTTGGCACTGCAGAGGCCACATCTGGCTTGGTGTCCCCATTTGGTGTCCCCAGGGACAAGGGAGGTGCTGGTGGTGATCTCTTATGAAGAGAGGCACTGGCAGAGGACCAGGCAGAACATAAGGGCTGCAGCACCTGACGTATGGGAGGAGGCCGAGGGCACTGTGCTTGTGCAACCTGGTGGAGATGAGCAAGGTGTGGAGGGGGGCGTGGAGCTGCTGTCTCCACCACCTCCTGGAGGTTCTGGAGAGAATGAAGCCAAACTCTACTGAGAGGTGCACTGCCAAAGGGCAAGAGGCAGCAATCACAAGTTGCAAGAAAGGAAATCCCAGGGCTCCCTGGGGGAAGACAAGGGACAGGCCTGGGAGAGCTGCACAAGGGACAGTGACCTCTTTCTTGAGCTGTGTCAGTGCTTAGAAGTCAGCAGGACAAAGGCCCAGAGCCTGCTGAGGCACCGGGACAGTTTGATCTGCCCAGAGCAGTTGGATAGGAGCACAAGACCTCTAGAGCTCCATCCAGACCTGCTGGGGTGGGTCTGGGGGTACTCTGAGTCACTACGGCCCTTGAGCAGCCACCAAAAGGCACGTCTCCATGCCTTGGGAGACAGCAAACGCAGGACACTGCAGAGAAGCGGGCCAGGTGATCCAGGAATGGGGATAAAAGGTGGGGAAATGCCCTTCATGGCAGCAGAACATTAAGGATATGAGCTCTGTTAACCCTCGAACGCCTGAGTCTGGCGGGCACCCAGTCCACTGAAGTCCACACTGGGTGACTCAGGTTTGCCTGGAGCTCAGGGATTTTCCCAACTCCTCCACATCACAAGGACACCCACGTGCTCTGGGGAGACTGATCCAGTGTCCCTTTGAAATGTAAAATGCATGGGAATGGGAAATACCCACTCCTGACCAGAAAAGAGAGCCCTGAGCTTTGGGCTCCCTGCCCTTAGCCTTTTCCCCCAAAGCCACCATCCAGGTCTCTGGCCTCTGGGATGAACACGCTGAGCAAAACAGGTCAATGTGGCTGTGGGTCTTTTAAGGGAAGGACGCGGCATCTCTTTGATCACAAAACCAGGCCGTGGTACAGCCTGTGGACCGTAAGCAATTCCCCATGGCTGTCGCTCAGGCCTGCAGGGGGTATCCTTCCAGCTGAACCATGGACTTTGCTTGCCACTGAGCTTTGCCACCTCCCTGCAGAGTTGGGTCTCTTCCCGACTACGGAATTGTGCAGTGCTGACTTTCTGCCTCAACTGACCCACAGAATTCCGTACATTCTGTGATGACCCGTGGAAGAAATGACTCTCAGGATTGGCCTGAGTGCCTGCACTGAAAGCTCCTGAGAGCTGACCTGAGGCGTCTCTCATGGCTGAATTTAACTGAACTGGAGCCAAATAACATCAAGAAGAACAAGTGACGGAAGCCATAGACGCTACACAAATTCATTTAAACTCACCTTACGCACCGGCCTGGGACCTCCAAGTCAAGTGCCTTAGGAAGCTGGGACACAGATGAATTCATTCTCTGTTGGCTGGTGTGAAACTGGAGAAAATGTGTGAGATGAAAGAGGCAGGGACTTCATCAGCAACGAGGCCTCGCAAGTGGCCACTCCCAGGAGTTTGGATGTTTCACGAACAAGGAATGTTTGTGGCCCCACAGGCTCTGGACACGGCATAAAAGGCTGCGCTGCTCCAGCTCTGCATCCTGCTCCTCTCTGGCCTGCCTTTCCTCGAGGAACGAGGTAAGCCTGGAGTCCGCCCCATCTCTCCCTGTGGGCTGAACTGCTGTCATGGAGGCTGCCCAGGCTGATCCTTGGGCTGCCTCAGCCTGGCCCTGACACAGAACTGTTGAAGGGCCGTCAGCCTTTCCATGGTGGTGGCTGGGGACAGCTGGGAAGAGGGGGCTTTGTTCCAGCAGAAGGGGATCAATGGGGCTCAGCCACAGGGGGACGTGCCCAGCAGAATTCGCACCTGCCGTGGTGTAGCAAAATGTGCCAGTGCATCCCCCGGACACCTCTAACACAGCCATGTCTGTTCTGGAGATGGGCTGTGACCCGTCTTTCCACAGGGGCTTAAAGCCACTGTGCTGGGTCCTATTCCTGAAGTGGGGCGGCCTTCCTGTGCCGTGCCACTCGCAGGGCACGAGGAGGGTCGTGGGAGCTGTAGGCAGAGCGCGTGTTTTGAAGACCAAATGTGTCCCTGGAGAGAGCTGAGGGACAGAGGGACAGACTGATCCTGAGGGCTGCTTGGTGCTCCCTGCTCTGTGTTGCAGCTTTGCCTCCTGCGCGAGAGATGTCTTGCTGCAGACCCTGTCCCCCACGGCCCTGCGGCCCCTGTGGCCCAACCCCCCTTGCAAGCAGCTGCAGTGAGCCCTGTGTCGCCCGCTGCGCTGACTCCACGGTGTACATCGAGCCTTCGCCGGTGGTGTGACCATGCCGGGCCCCATCCTCACCTCTTTCCCTCAGAGCACAGCCGTGGGATCCTCTCTGTCAGCTGCTGTGGGCAGCTCCCTCAGCACCGCGGGGGTTCCCATCTCTTCTGGGGGCTCCCTTGGGCTGGGGGGTCAGGCCTGTGTCTGCCTTTCCCCCGCTGCGGCCAGATCTGCTGAAGCCGGCGGGTCATCCCCTCTGTCCTTGGCAAATGGGCCGATCTCTTTCCCTGCCTGGCCCCCGCACACGTGTCCCTTGGTCTCTGTTCTGTGCCGCTGCTTTTGCTCCTTCTCATTAAAGCCTTTGTGCAGCATCGCTGGAGAGTTGTGGTCGTTTGTTCTCCTCCTCCCTCACCTACCACCTGCTCTGCCAGGGTGAGCACTGGCTGCTGTCCTGAGCTTACCTGCAGCTGCACAAAGAACTCCAGAAATTACACCAGAGCACCAAAGCCTCAGTCACTGAGCTTGCGTCTGTAACCTGGAGGTCACGGTCCTGCAGGGCTTGGTGCCAATTTGTTCTTTGTGAGAGTTAGTAAAGATATTTTGAGTAACTTTTCAGTCCTGTCAAAGCTTCTTCACAAAAGCGTTGGAAAATCAATCTTCTCTCTTCTGTTGGTGATCTTGGAATTTTCTCAACGGGATGAGTACAGGATTGTGGGCTGGAAAGGAGAAAAGCACTTCTTTTCATGGCTGGACATAGGCAGTGTGGCTTCAACAGAGTTTGATGGCAAAGTTCACTCTGTTACTTACTAAATGGATGAAGCATAAATAGAATATTGAATTGTAATCAATGTTTAATGTTTTATAGGGAGACTGTGCATTTAGAAGGGTACGGTATGCAAAGGATATGGATACAAAATTAGAAGGGTGCAAAAGGGTTTAGCAGCACTCAATCCACAGTCATAGCGAGGACTTAATTACAAATTCACAGCGACAACATTCATACCATTATCAATTCACACACACACAGAGGCACAGAGAAGAGCACATCTGTATTCAGGTGTGTAAACGTACCTATCGAAAATGCCCCTCGGGCTCAGTGAAACGCTCACATCAAATCCCTTTGTGTTTCTCAACCAAGCGTGGGTTGGACTTCGAGGAGTGTGCGTGGATGTGTGTGTGGATCAAACCAGGCCTCGTCATCAGTGGTGGTCTTTCGAGTACCCCAGCTTTATGGTTCTCAGGCTGTGAGAGATATTCCACCCAGAGGGAGGTGCTGGCACAGCCCGCGGTGGTCCAGGAGGCCTCCAAGAGCCTGACCCAAGACAGAGCTGTTTACAGGCTCACGAGATGATTTGCCTTAGTCATCAGTAAGGTTCCATCTCTGACATAATCCATGGTGGTAACCACTGGAAACAACTCCCAAGACATTTGGAAATTGTTTCCGAAACTGAAGCGACAATGGTGGTCTTCCACTTGGGCTACAATTCATCGCGAGAAGGTTCCAAGGCTGTCGGGGGACGACTGATTATCTTTTGTTCCCCACCGTGCCTCATGCTGCTTGCTCACGGGAAGCTGATGCTGCTGTTACGGTCACGGCTGTTCCCAGCTGTATCATGCAACAGCACCTGGTGTGGTGAGGGGCCTTTCACTGCCCGGCTGGTTTGGTTAAGGGGGATGCTTCCTCTTGCAGCTGGTTCAGTCAAGGCTTGTCAGGGGGAGGAGCACAGGAGAGGATGAATGACCACAGCCACAGGGCAGGGTCTCCCAGGTGCCTGGCTGAGGCCAAGGCTCAGGGAGCTGCAGCCGGAGCCCCTGGGGTTGTGCCTCTCGGGCCTCTGGAATGTGGCCTCAGGGGCCCGTCTGGCTCTGCGAGAGTCCCAGCTACAAAGGTGGAGTGGAGCTGTGGTGGTGCATTCCTCCCCCTTCCTTTTTCAGGCCGCACTGAGATCTGAGAAATGCTCATTAGGCCTCCGCCTTGAAAACAGCACCTGGACTCAGCTCTTCCCGAGCTTATCAGAAACACTGTCTCTTCCCAAGAGCTGCTGTCTGATGAGCTCCTGTTTTCCTTACGACCAGTCTTGGAAAATACTTTTGTTGTCTGAACGCCATAACATTCCCGTTCTCACACTTTCAAAGAAAGTGCCAACGCAAACTGTGGCCAGGATGAAACATTGTTATGGCTAAAGCCCACTCTCTTGCGACCCTATAAACAGCGGTCCAAAATGAGACCATTTGAGCTCTCCTGGACCGCAGCAGGCTGCGACCAGCAATCTCCCTCGGAGTGAGATGCCTCTCGGAGCCAGCAAACTCTCAGGTTTGCAGTACTTGGAGGACTGCCGAACAACGAGTCCTGGGCTGACACCCTCACTCCTTGAGGCCCGACCCTTCGCCCGTCGGGAGATGCAAAGGCATCCAAAGTGAGTATTTCACTGACCTCTGAGGGGAATTTTTCACAGGTGCCTTGCTGGCACTGACTCTTTATGTCTGTGTGCGTGCACGTGTGCATATGCTATAGCAAATCTGGGAGAAATACTGCTTTCTTAGATGTTTAAGTACCTTGGATATCTAAGTAAGTTAGGCCTGTAAGTAAGGTCAAGTTACAGTTACAAACTTACCTAAATGCTGCTAAGTGTTGTTCTTCTGCTAAGTTGCTAAGTATAACTTCGAAATTATTTGTTAGGTTAAATGCTATTAAAGTGTTATTCCTCTGTTAAATTTTAAGGTTAAGATAGTAATTAGGTCTAAGGTATAGGTTAAGTTAAAAATACTGTTACGTTTGAGTGCTGTTAAGCTTTTAGGCCGCGTTCCTTTATATCCTTGCCCTCGCTGCCTTTTTGTCACACGCACACACACACACAGACACACACACACGCGCAGACACACACGCAAACACACACACTCCCCTAGATAGTTCTTGGTTCATTTCTGTTTTGCTTGCTTGGATTTTGTTTGGTTTTGTTGTTGCTTGTTTTTCCTCGTTGTGCCTTAACTGTCCTGTAAGTAGAAGAGTGACTCTTGCCAACAAACTTTGTTGTGCTTTCATTTAATATGGAATCTGGCTTTTGCTGATACCCTTGCCAGTGATTTTTTTAAGCAATCTCAAACACTCGTTCGTAAGAGGAGCCTTGGCCTGAAGTGCCTGGGCATCGGTGTCGTGGCGCGGGGTATGTGATGTGCAGGGCAGGGAGGGCTGGGGCAGGTAGTTGTGGCCGAGTGGTGAAGGCGATGGACTAGAAATCCATTGGGGTTTCCCCGCGCAGGTTCGAATCCTGCCAACTACGGGGCGCACGCCCCTTTTGGGCTGCGGGCAGCTGACCACGCTGCAGCTGCGACACAGCCCCAGAGGGCTCCTGCACCTGCAGCCCCGGCTGCTCCCACAGAGCAGCCGCAAGGGAGGAGCTGCTGGCGGCCTTGCCTGGCTTCTGAAGGGCCTTCTTCGGGGCAAGGGAAAGCCAGCCCGAGGCGCACACCTAAGGGCAGGGGGACAAAAGCCCATTGCTGCTGCAAGGTCTGCGCCCTGCAGCCAAGCCACTTGGTGGGGGGGAAGCCCTGCAAGGGAAAAGAAGCTCAGAGATGTTGTCGGCATCAATGAAGAAGGAAAGGGGAAATGCAGATGGCACCAGCACCTGGAGCTGAGCATTTCGTCACCTTGCATTAGCACCGAGCGTGAAAGGCAAGGACCTGCAGCTTGACAACCTGCTTAGCACAAAGTGCCTAGAACTCAGAGCTTTTCCTTCACGGTAACCGTGAGCAGCATTGAGCTGAGGCACCAGAATTTGCACAGCTAAAAGAGGAGAATTCCTTCCGTTGGTAATTCCAGGCAAAGGGAGCCTGCGTCCCTCCTTGGCCAGCAAAGAACCGAACTGTCGGGCAGGTGCAGTCCCGCAGCGTGCTGGGAGCAGAGCTGGATTTCTGGGCAGGGCTGCAGCCGCCAGGATGTCGCTGGATTTCAGGTGCCCCCGTCCCTAGCAAGGCCCAAGGCTGCAGCCTGCCTCCGGGGGTGCCTTGAGCACGTGCAGCGCCAGCGTGGGTGGTCAAAGGGCAAGTGGCCGTGCAGGGCTGCGTGCGGGAGGTGTGGGAGAAGGGCAAGGCCAGGCCCTGGAGCTGTGGAGCGCGTGCCCAAGGGAGATGAATTTGTCGGGGAGTCCGTTTTGTGGGGCGGGGGAGGCCAAGCAGAGAGGAGGGAAGGGTGCGAGAGCCAGCAGTGCCCGGGCAGGCTCAGGCTCGGCTGGGGGCAGTGGTGGCCAAGGCCCTGGAGGAGCAGAGTGGCGCAGCGGGAGCATGCTGGGCCCATAACCCAGAGGTCGATGGATCGAAACCATCCTCTGCTAGGGCACTTTTTCACTCACGCTGCCTCACCCAACAACTTTTACCCTGCTTGGCTCTAGCTCTTTGGGCAACCCTGGCCATAGCCCTCCTCTTCCCTCTGCCCCCACTACCTGCTTTTGTTAGAAATGATACAACTTTTATAATTTTTTTTAACTAACTTTAGTCAGGGGTTTGTTCACCTTTGCCCAGGAGGAGGGGAATCGAAGCTTTTCTTCAAAAGACTCTGTTTATCCAGGGTTTGAGTTTTGCTGGGTGGGGCCTGGTAGGCGTCAATCAACAAAAAGAAGATTCCCGGATTATGAGAGTGAAACATGCATTTACAGGTTGTGAGTGGCCAGAAGACACAGAGGAGATAAATGGACATTAACATTACCGCCTAGTGGGGCTGGAGACACGTGGTCTGGGAAAAGATTGATCAGAGAACCAAATCAGCATCAAGGGAAAAGGGATCAATAACCAATAGGAGATCGAATACTAAGGATTGTGTAATTTAGGTCCAATGAAGACGAATTTCTTTGGGGTTTTCACGTAAAAATATGTGAAAAATCTGGTAAAGAACCGTGTGTGACGGAAAAATTTCCACTGCACAAACCAGGCATGTGTGGATGGAGTAATTTCTATTGCAAATCCTGGCCAGAATAAAGTAATGCCTGATTCTCTAACATTGAAAAGATGTTGTGTGGGAGTTTCTGTTTTTCCCTAGGCTTTGGTGGCACTTTCTCTTTGGCTTTCTCGGGCCCCAACACTCCCAAAGGGCCCCTCAGCATGGCCTATGGGCAGCTGTGCAGCAGCAGGCACGGCTCCCCCCACGAGGCCCTGCGTATTACGGGCACACAGGTCTTCCTCCCTTCCCTGCAGGCAGCTCAATCCGCAACTTCCCAGGCACAGGAGGGCACCTCCAGGCCCATGCAGGGGCAGAGGAGGCTCAGGCTGCTCCGCGTGTGGGAAAGACCAGCGTGCTCAACTCAAAGACCTGGGAGCTTTCTCCGTCCTCGTCTGTTTGCTGCCGTGACCATTTGTAGGGTGATCCAGGATCAGGGCCAAGGCGATATTCCCAAGGGACACTGTAGTGGCTAGAGGTGGCTGGGTGCTGGGAGTGGAGGAGACACAGGGATGCTGCATTGTGGTCTCTGTTGGAAGAGGTAAGGTGCTGCCCTGTGCTGCACACAGATTATTCCATCTCTGTATCAGACTGCTGAGCTATCAGCAGTTTGTGGCGTCCATGAAAACAGAATGCAGAGAGTGTAGACAATGCCAGAGAGAGAGAGGAGGAAAAGAAGTGTCAGGAAGAGCAGAGTGAAAATTCATAACCCCGTGCTGCTTGGGTAGATACAAGAATGTGGAGTGAAGTAGACAAGCTGATCCTGGATAAGAGCAAGGAATGGTTGTGTTTAATGGTTTTTTGGCTTTTTTTTTTTTGACTCTCTATGTGAACCTTTTTCAATTGACCAAACATGAATTTCCCCAAGTCGAGTCTGCTTTGTCAACAACAGTTTTTGTGAGGCCATGTCCCAATGTTTATTTTGTCCTGGAAGAATTCTCATCTTATTTTTTATGCTCCTCATTCACTGAAGGTGAAGCAGTAGTGAGCAACTGGGTGGGCGGTTGGCTGTGCTTATCCCACCACAGGTATGCACTCACAAATGCACCTACACTGGCACATGTATGAAAGTGGGTGGGGAGTGATACAATTAACAGGTTTAGGTCCCCTAAAGCACCACCAGCTCTCACACAAACAAGGGAGACAGTCTGATCCTTTTCTTCCTCTCTGGGTGCTCAGGACTGGAGATTGGTACTAGACACACAGATCCATCTCTACCACCTGCGCACCATAGGTCTGTGCAGTCTGTGCCTGCAGCTCAGTCCTGATCTGTCCAGGGTCCTGCTCCAAGCCTGGACACTCCCTGGTGCTGATCTCCTCTAGTCGGTGTCTAGCTCAGCTTGAGTTTCCTGGCTGTTGGGGGTTTGAGGAGTTCTCCTGTTCTTCTTTTTCTCTTAAAGAATTTTCCCCATATGTGTTTCCAAGGGGATGAATCACTGGGTGCTTAAGAAGAACAAAAGGGCCAGCCACAGAGGGCAGGGATACAACTAGCTACTTGTTTTTCACCTGGGGGGTGGGGGAGCGGGGTTTGCTGGTGCCCGCAGAGTGAGGAAGGTGTGGGTCAGAGCTGGAGGTTTCTTCTTTTCGGCGGTTTTTTCCTTCCACCTGAGAAACCCGGATTCCCAAACCCACCTTTCCCTGCCCTGCTGTGAGCCGGGCCGCAGCTGCTTTGCTCCTGCTGCCTCTTGGACCCCTTCGCTATACTGTAGCCCGCACACCCTCGCCAGCTGAGACCTCCCGGCGCTCCCACTCAGCCCCGCAGTTTGCTACATCTCGTCTGCCACCCGGGATCTGTGCTCGTCTCTGCTGCTCCAGCCTGCTGCTCCCGAGGGTCCGGCCGGACACCGGGACCAGCTGCCCAGAGGGTTTGTTGAAGCTTTTCGTCCATCCCTTCCCGGGACCCCGAGCCGCCCCTGCCAGCTGTGACTGGAACTGCACCAAAGGGGGGGAGGGGTGACCTACAGCCGAGAGGGGCTGGCACTGGGTTTGTGGTTGTGTTTGCTGTTACTGCCATAGTTATTGTTGTTTTGTTTGCCTTGTTATATATATATCTATATATATATATTAGTAAAGAACTGTTATTCCTACCCCTCATATCTTTGCCTGAAAGCCCCTTAATTTCAAAATTATAATAATTCGGAGGGAAGGGGGTTGCGTTTTCCATTTCAGGGGAGGCTTCTGCCTTCCTTGACAGACACCTGTCTTTCAAACCAGGACAGATCTTGGTGCCCAACGGTGGGGCCTGAGGGCATCAAGAGAAAAGGGGTGAAAAAGGAATAACAGTTCCTGGGTCACTTAATTCTGTGCTGAATATAGAAACCTTGTTAGGTAGCACTATGTGGTCTAGCTTACCCTGGTTCGGGTGGCATGTGGCCGTGGCTATATTCCTCCCCTTCGCAGCTCCTTATCTAAACATGGGTCCTCTGACTAAGGCTACTGTTGCTGTTATCCAGTTTGCACTATGGGTTGATAAGGTGAGGAATTCATGGTTTTTTAACTTCCTCTGGAATGTGGGCACATGGATAAATGGCTATCACACGCTAAGTGCATGTTTTTGGGGTTATGTTACAAATGGTACCTTCTGTGAGGAAATGACACCAGGGGAAGTTTTCTCCCAACCCTTCAACCAGTTCTTTGGGTCCACTCCACCAGTTTTCGAAGGGTTCAGATTTCCTTTGGATACTAACCAAGTGATACTGGTAGGCCTACTCTATTTAGCATTCAAAGATAAGTTGAGATTGATTTGGATGACTACCCAGACACCCACCCCAGAGACTAGAGATCCTGCCCCAGAACCTGACAGGGCCCCAGAGAGTAGAGATCCTGCCCCACAGCCTGACCTTGCCCAACAGCCCACCTCAGAAATGAACCACCCGGATTGGATGGGGGTAATGGAGGAGAAGATACGCCAGGTGCTGAGGGAATACACCTCCCCAGCTAGTGAAAAACCCTCTCCCTGCACTAGAGAGGGAGAGTCTGATGGCGCAGCAGTGGAACCCACGGATGTTACAATTGTCCAGGCTCCAGCTGAACCACAAGGGCAATCACAGCCAGCAGCAGTCGCCCCTGTGCAGAGGAGGAAATATAAGACTAAGTCAGTACGCCCAGTTAATGACGGGGAACCAGGGCCCTCACAACCAGCAGGGGAGCCAGAATCTGAAATCATCACTGAGTCCCTGTCGTATGAGAGTCTCCGTAATATGCGGAAAGACATTGTGCGGCGGGGGCGTGAGGCTTATACAACCTGGTTACTTCGGGTTTGGGACCTTATGGGTACAGGCGTGCAACTGGATAATGGCGAGGCAAGGTATTTGGGACCCTTGACCCAGGACCCAGGTGTGGATCAGGTATTCGCGAGGGAGCCAGGGCCCCTTTCTCTCTGGGAGCGGCTTTTAATGAGTGTGAGAGAGAGGTTCGTCCACAAAGAGAGAATGCAGGAGTACCATCATAGAATGCAATGGAAGACACTTGAGGAAGGGATCCAACAGCTAAGAGAAGTGGCAGTATTAGAGGTACTCTTTGGGAGGGATGGACAGCATGATAATGACCCCGACAAGGTCAAGTGCACACGGCAGATGTTGTGGAACCTGGCAAAGCTAGGGCCACAGCAATACACCCCCTTCATTGCAATGATTAATGCCGAGGACAACCGAGAAACAGTGGGCTCCGTTGCCAACAAGCTCAGAAATTATGAGAGTATGGTTAATGGCCCACTAAAGGCTCATGTCTCTGCCGTGGTTAAGGACCTCAAAGAGGAGTTTAAAGAGGAGATTAGGGGGATGAGGGAGGAGTTGAAGAAGATCAGTGTGGCACCAGTGCGAGTCACAGGCCCCCAAATCAGAGCCCGACATTCCCCAGCTAGAGAGAGAGGGTACACCTCACGAGATGAGCTGTGGTTTTTTCTGTGTGACCATGGGGAAGACATGAGAAGGTGGGATAGGAAACCCACTTCTGTCCTGGCAGCACGGGTGCGTGAACTCAAGGAGAGAGACGCTAACCGAGGGGGTTCTGCTAGAGTGAGAGTAGCCTCAGCCTCCCGTGACCGAGCTGACAGGTATTCCAGAAGGGAGGATGATATGTCGGATCCCCTTGAAGGAACTTCTAGCATGTATGCCCAGGGAGGAAATGATAACCAGGGCTAGAGGGGCCCTGCCTCTAGCCAGGAAGAGGCACAGGAGAACCGGGTCTTTTGGACAGTGTGGATCCGATGGCCTGGCACATCAGAGCCACAGAAATATGACGCGTTGGTTGATACTGGTGCACAGTGTACTTTAATGCCATTGGGACATGTGGGGGCAGAACCCGTTTCTATTGCTGGCGTGACAGGGGGATCACAGCAGTTGACCCTGCTGGAAGCTGAGGTGAGCCTGACTGGGAAGGAGTGGCAAAAGCATCCGATTGTGATTGGCCCAGAGGCCCCATGTATTCTGGGCATAGACTTCCTCCGGAACGGCTACTACAAAGACCCAAAAGGACTCAAGTGGGCATTCGGAATAGCTGCTGTGGAGGCAGAGGGCATTAGGCAATTGAACACCCTGCCTGGACTATCTGAGAATCCTTCTGCAGTTGGGCTCCTGAAAGTGGAAGAGCAACGAGTGCCAATTGCCACCTCAACAGTGCACCGCCGGCAGTATCGGACAAAGCGGGATGCCGTGATCCCCATCCACAAAATGATCCGCGAGCTAGAGAGCCAAGGGGTGGTCAGCAAGACCCACTCACCCTTCAACAGCCCCATTTGGCCTGTGCGCAAGTCTGACGGGGAATGGAGATTGACTGTGGACTATCGTGCCTTGAATGAAGTGACTCCACCGCTGAGCGCTGCCGTGCCGGACATGTTAGAGCTCCAGTACGAGCTGGAGTCCAAGGCAGCGAAGTGGTACGCCACCATTGACATTGCTAATGCATTTTTCTCTATTCCTTTGGCACCGGAGTGCAGGCCTCAGTTTGCCTTCACTTGGAGGGGCGTGCAGTATACCTGGAATCGATTGCCCCAGGGGTGGAAGCACAGTCCCACCATCTGCCATGGACTGATCCAGGCCACACTGGAAAAGGGTGAGGCTCCAGAACATCTGCAGTACATTGTTGACATCATTGTGTGGGGGAACACGGCAACAGAAGTATTTGAGAAAGGAGAGAAAATCATCCAAATTCTCCTGGACGCTGGCTTCGCCATCAAGAAGAGCAAAGTCAAGGGACCTGCCCGAGAGATCCAGTTCCTGGGAGTAAAGTGGCAAGATGGACGACGTCAGATTCCCACTGAGGTCATCAACAAGATCACTGCTATGTCCCCACCAACCAATAAAAAGGAAACTCAAGCTTTCCTAGGAGCCATAGGTTTTTGGAGGATGCACATTCCCGAGTACAGCCAGATTGTGAGTCCGCTCTACCTGGTTACCCGCAAGAAGAACAGTTTCCATTGGGGCCCTGAACAGCAACAAGCCTTCACACAGATCAAGCAAGAAATCGCTCATGCAGTAGCCCTGGGCCCAGTCAGGACAGGACCCGAGGTGAAGAATGTGCTCTACTCTGCAGCCGGGAACAAGGGTCTGTCCTGGAGCCTTTGGCAGAAGGTGCCTGGTGAGACTCGCGGCCGACCACTGGGATTCTGGAGCCGAAGCTACAGAGGGTCCGAAGCCAATTATACCCCAACAGAGAAAGAAATCCTGGCCGCCTATGAAGGAGTCCAGTCTGCCTCAGAAGTAATCAGCACAGAAGCACAACTCCTCCTGGCACCCCGACTACCAGTGCTGGGGTGGATGTTCAAGGGAAAGGTCCCTTCCACGCATCACGCCACTGACACTACTTGGAGCAAATGGATTGCCCTCATCACGCAGCGCGCCCGAATTGGGAACCCAAATCGCCCTGGGATCTTAGAAATAATTACGAATTGGCCGGAAGGTGAGACCTTTGGGTTATCTTCTGAAGAAGAAGAGGAGCAAGTGACACGTGCCGAAGAAGCCCCACCATATAATGAGCTACCGGAGAATGAAAGACAATACGCCCTCTTCACTGATGGTTCCTGCCGAATTGTAGGTGCTAGCCGGAAATGGAAAGCTGCTGTATGGAGCCCCACACGACAAGTTGCACAAGC
>JACSVZ010000016.1:38943-68151 GCA_014706295.1 Lycocorax pyrrhopterus obiensis
CCTGTTGGAAGCTGAGGTGAGCCTGACTGGGAAGGAGTGGCAAAAGCATCCGATTGTGATTGGCCCAGAGGCCCCATGTATTCTGGGCATAGACTTCCTCCGGACGGCTACTTACAAAGACCCAAAAGGACTCAAGTGGGCATTCGGATAGCTGCTGTGGAGGCATGAGGGCATTAGGCAATTGAACACCCTGCCTGGACTATCTGAGAATCCTTCTGCAGTTGGGCTCCTGAAGTGGAAGAGCAACGAGTGCCAATTGCCACCTCAACAGTGCACCGCCGGCAGTATCGGACAAGCGGGATGCCGTGATCCCCATCACAAAATGATCCGCGAGCTAGAGAGCAAGGGGTGGTCAGCAAGACCCCACTCACCCTTTCAACAGCCCCATTTTGGCCTGTGCGCAAAGTCTGACGGGGAATGGAGATTGACTGTGGACTATCGTGCCTTGAATGAAGTGACTCCACCGCTGAGCGCTGCGTGCCGGACATGTTAGAGCTCCAGTACGAGCTGGAGTCCAAGGCAGCGAAGTGGTACGCCACCATTGACATTGCTAATGCATTTTTCTCTATTCCTTTGGCCACCGAGTGCAGGCCTCAGTTTGCCTTCACTTGGAGGGGCGTGCAGTATACCTGGAATCGATTGCCCCAGGGGTGGAAGCACAGTCCCACCATCTGCCATGGACTGATCCAGGCCACACTGGAAAAGGGTGAGCTCCAGAACATCTGCAGTACATTGTTGACATCATTGTGTGGGGGAACACGGCAACAGAAGTATTTGAGAAAGAGAGAAAATCATCCAAATTTCTCCTGGACGCTGGCTTCGCCATCAAGAAGAGCAAAGTCAAGGGACCTGCCCGAGAGATCCAGTTCCTGGGAGTAAAGTGGCAAGATGGACGACGTCAGATTCCCAGCTGAGGTCATCAACAAGATCACTGCTATGTCCCCACCAACCAATAAAAAGGAAACTCAAGCTTTCCTAGGAGCCATAGGTTTTTGGAGGATGCACATTCCCGAGTACAGCCAGATTGTGAGTCCGCTCTACCTGGTTACCCGCAAGAAGAACAGTTTCCATTGGGGCCCTGAACAGCAACAGCCTTCACACAGATCAAGCAAGAAATCGCTCATGCAGTAGCCCTGGGCCCAGTCAGGACAGGACCCGAGGTGAAGAATGTGCTCTACTCTGCAAGCCGGGAACAAGGGTCTGTCCTGGAGCCTTTGGCAGAAGGTGCCTGGTGAGACTCGCGGCCGACCACTGGGATTCTGGAGCCGAAGCTACAGAGGGTCCGAAGCCAATTATACCCCAACAGAGAAAGAAATCCTGGCCGCCTATGAAGGAGTCCAGTCTGCCTCAGAAGTAATCGGCACAGAAGCACAACTCCTCCTGGCACCCCGACTACCAGTGCTGGGGTGGATGTTCAAGGGAAAGGTCCCTTCCACGCATCACGCCACTGACACTACTTGGAGCAAATGGATTGCCCTCATCACGCAGCGCGCCCGAATTGGGAACCCAAATCGCCCTGGGATCTTAGAAATAATTACGAATTGGCCGGAAGGTGAGACCTTTGGGTTATCTTCTGAAGAAGAAGAGGAGCAAGTGACACGTGCCGAAGAAGCCCCACCATATAATGAGCTACCGGAGAATGAAAGACAATACGCCCTCTTCACTGATGGTTCCTGCCGAATTGTAGGTGCTAGCCGGAAATGGAAAGCTGCTGTATGGAGCCCCACACGACAAGTTGCACAAGCTACCGAAGGAGAAGGTGGATCGAGCCAACTTGCTGAACTCAAAGCTGTCCAATTAGCTCTGGACATAGCTGAAAGAGAGAAGTGGCCAAAGCTCTACCTCTACACTGATTCGTGGATGGTAGCCAATGCTCTGTGGGGTTGGCTGGAAAGGTGGAAGAAGGCCAATTGGCAGCGTAGAGGAAAACCAATCTGGGCTGCTGATGAGTGGAAAGACATTGCCGCTCGGGTAGAGAAGCTATCTGTGAGAGTCCGCCACGTAGATGCTCACGTCCCCAAGAGCCGGGCTAATGAAGAACATCATAACAACAAACAGGTAGATCAGGCCGCGAAAATAGAGGTGTCACAGATAGACTTGGACTGGCAACATAAAGGAGAGTTGTTCTTAGCTCGATGGGCCCATGATGCCTCAGGCCATCAGGGCAGAGATGCCACCTATAAGTGGGCACGAGACCGAGGGGTGGATCTAACCATGGACAGCATCTCCCAGGTTATCCATGACTGTGAGACGCACGCTGCGATCAAGCAGGCCAAGCGAGTGAAACCCCTATGGTATGGTGGGCGATGGTCCAAATACAAGTATGGGGAGGCCTGGCAGATTGATTACATCACACTGCCTCAAACACACCAAGGCAAGCGCTATGTGCTCACAATGGTAGAAGCCACCACTGGATGGCTGGAGACCTACCCTGTGCCTCATGCTACTGCCCGGAACACCATCCTGGGCCTTGAAAAGCAAGTCCTGTGGAGGCATGGTACCCCCGAGAGAATTGAATCTGACAACGGGACTCATTTCAAGAACAGCCTCATAAACACCTGGGCTAGAGAACATGGCATTGAATGGGTGTACCATATCCCTTACCATGCACCAGCAGCTGGGAAGGTTGAGCGGTGTAATGGATTGCTGAAAACCACCTTGAAGGCACTGGGCGGGGGGACGTTCAAAAACTGGGAGATGCATCTAGCAAAAGCCACCTGGTTAGTGAACACCCGAGGCTCCACCAACCGAGCAGGCCCTGCCCAATCTGAACCCCTACAAACAACAGATGGGGATAAGGTTCCAGTGGTACACCTGAGAGGTATGCTTGGAAAAACTGTTTGGGTTAATTCTGCCTCGAGCAAAGACAAACCCATCCGTGGGGTTGTCTTTGCTCAGGGACCAGGTTGCACCTGGTGGGTGATGCAAAAGGATGGAGAGACCCGATGCATACCTCAAGGGGACCTTGTTTTAGGGTGAACTACCCATGGCACTGTACTTGTATCAGTATCTGCATGTATATATATGTATATAGTTAGGGTGATGCATGTGTGTATATGGTTAAAAGGGTTAAGTTTGATGTAACATGTTAGTATGGGAAAAATTTGGGGTGGATAATGTTGGGGGTTTGAGGAGTTCTCCTGTTCTTCTTTTTCTCTTAAAGAATTTTCCCCATATGTGTTTCCAAGGGGACGAATCACTGGGTGCTTAAGAAGAACAAAAGGGCCAGCCACAGAGGGCAGGGATACAACTAGCTACTTGTTTTTCACCTGGGGGGTGGGGGAGCAGGGTTTGCTGGTGCCCGCAGAGTGAGGAAGGTGTGGGTCAGAGCTGGAGGTTTCTTCTTTTCGGCGGTTTTTTTCCTTCCACCTGAGAAACCCGGATTCCCAAGCCCACCTTTCCCTGCCCTGCTGCTAGCCGGGCCGCAGCCGCTTTGCTCCTGCTGCCTCTTGGACCCCTTCGCTATACTGTAGCCCGCACACCCTCGCCAGCTGAGACCTCCCAGCGCTTCCACCGCAGCCCCGCAGTTTGCTACATCTCGTCTGCCACCCGGGATCTGTGCTCGTCTCTGCTGCTCCAGCCTGCTGCTCCCGAGGGTCCGGCCGGACACCGGGACCAGCTGCCCAGAGGGTTTGTTGAAGCTTTTTTCGTCCGTCCTTTCCCGGGACCCTGAGCCGCCCCTGCCAGCTGTGACTGGAACTGCACCGAAGGGGGGGAGGGGTGACCTACAGCCGAGAGGGGCTGGCACTGGGTTTGTGGTTGTGTTTGCTGTTACTGCCATAGTTATTGTTGTTTTGTTTGCCTTGTTATATATATATATATATATATATATTAGTAAAGAACTGTTATTCCTACCCCTCATATCTTTGCCTGAAAGCCCCTTAATTTCAAAATTATAATAATTCGGAGGGAAGGGGGTTGCATTTTCCATTTCAGGGGAGGCTTCTGCCTTCCTTGACAGACACCTGTCTTTCAAACCAGGACACCGGCCCATATCTTACACACAGAAACACCTGTACCCTGTGGCAGCTCACAGCAGTGTGCATAGACATAGAAGAAGCCAGCCTGTGCCTCAAGCTGGGCAGGCTGTGAACTGCAGATAGCAGGAGAGGCAAGGCTGTGTAGATGCGTTGGTGGTATAGTGGTTAGCATAGCTGCCTTCCAAGCAGTTGACCTGGGTTCGATTCCTGGCCAACGCAGGTTGGGTTTTGTTGTCTCACCTGCTCCCAAATAGCAGCACGGAGACCGCGAGCTTTTGTGTCTCTGTAACCCTGGGTGACAGACCACAGCTTCTAGTTCAGTCCTCTATTACCTCCCATGACACATCTTGCTTTGATGGACAGGTTTCTCCTCACCCGCGGTTCTCCCCAGTACCTCTCCCTGGCATTCACATGAGGGTGATGACAGATGTTCGTACAGCACCAGCTCTTGGGGCCCTAGAGGACATGCTGCTTTCACCAGTGTACTTTTCCAGCTGAGGGGGCTCTGGGCTGGGCTCCTCAATGTTGATATAGGAGCCAGATGAGAGGGATTTTCAGTGTTGCTGCTGCAGGTGGTTCCACCTGGCAAGAGAAGCGTGCTGCTGTGGCACGGTAATGATGAAGACTGACAATGCCCATGTGGGGACCAAGGCATGAACTGCACTTCATGAGGCCACTTATGCAATTTGGGGGTATAGTGGGAGGAGGCCTGTTCTTTATAAAATGTCTCAGTGTCACATTGGAGTGAAATTGCTCTCCATCCTCCACCTCTTCCATCTCCGCAGTGCCGGCTGGTCAAATTCCTTGTCATTCTCCTTCAGAGGGGATGCTGGTATGTACAATGTCTGTGTTCATAGCACACAGTCCATTTCACATGTAGGACTCTTTCTTGAAAATAGACTGTGGTCCATGTGGGAACTTCATTTGAAATGAGCTGGTTAACAATCATAACTGCATGTCTCAGACACCCTATGTCACCAACCCATGTGTAGGGCTGCTGACCTATTCTGTCCAGGCTCCAGCACCAAAATTATATGCTAAAGTTTACTGGAATTCAGTGTAATAATGGTTTTGGTAACTAAGGGGCAAAACAGTCTAATTTCTCTTACAGCTTATGGCTAAGAGAAACTGGCAGAAGTTTATTATCCATCAAATTTGAAAAATTGTGCCAATATGTGAAATTCCCGGTGACTGGAAAAGGGGAAACATAACCACCACTTCTAAAAAGAGAAAAAAGGAAGTCCTGAAGAATTATAGGTTGGTCAGTCTCACTTCGGTGCCTGGCAAGATCGTGGGAAAGATCTACCGGGAAACTTTGTTAATGCACATGGAAAACAAGCAGATGAAAGGTGACAGAAAACATGGCTTCCCTAAGGGCAAAATTAGTGGCCTTCTATTCTATGCTACTGAGACAGAGCCTGGAGAAGGGCTGTGAGGGGTGTGAGCATGCTGAGGGAAAGCCCAAGGGAACAAAAAAGCCCAGGTCCCACTGAGATTTGAACTCAGATCACTGGATTCAGAGTCCAGAGTGCTCACCATTACACCATGGGACCTCCTGCACAGGTCACCTCTGGCTCCTGTGCCCAGCCTTGCTCAGCCTTATGCCCCTGGCTGAGGCTGGCTGTCTCTCCATCACCTTGGACATCCATCACCCAGTGCAGCCTTCCTGCAGGGCCTCCAGGCACTCTCTAATCACGCCATCCTTCCGGGCAGCAGCACAGCTCCTTCTGCAGGCCTGGCATGGCCTCTCTTACAAGTGCCAGGCTTGAAACCTCGCACAATCTTGTCTTTCCCAAATTGCAACAAGCTCTTCCTGGCTCAGGGCACGCCTTGGGAAGTCACCTTCACCCAGCAGAAGCCCCCTTGCCTTCTCTTCTCCAGCCCAGACCAGCCCCGCTCCTTAAGGACTAATAAGAGGGAAACATTGCCCTGTCTCTACAAAAGGTGAAGAAGGACCTTCTGGGGAACCCAGGAAAGGGGCTGGAGAGGCAAGGAGAAAGGACAGGTGAGACACCAAGGGCTGAGCAACGACTGAGCTCCACTTCCTGTGGGGAAGAGGTTCACTCACTGCCCGTGGTGCAGAGCAAGGAGGGCGGAGCCCTCTCTGGGAACTCTTCTTTCTCGGAAGGAACTTGACTGCAAGGCATCCCAGGAGGACACAAGTCCAAATGCCTGCTCAAAGCAGGGCTGGAGACAAAGCAAGGAGCTAGGCAGCTCAGTGCCTGAGCCCCGTTGCAACGCCAGCGTGATGCCCGGGTGTGGAGAATTACGAAGATCTCTGCACACCTGGCTCCAGTGGCTCACCGCTGTCTGGGAGTCTCTGCAGGATCCAGAGCAGCCCCCGCAGTCTGCTTTTGCCAAGGCCGACCTGGCTCAAAGCCAGTCTGTGCCTGCTGGGCTGGGAGGCGGCAGCATCCGAGGCAGGAGGCCCGGCTGAGGGGAGCAGGAGCAGGAGCTCAGCTGCTCTGTGAGAGCAGAACTTGCAGAGGGAAGAAGCCACGCTGTTCGGGAGCAGGAGAGGCCAGGCAGTGTGGAGCCAGGCTGAAAACAAGCTGGTCTGCCTTGGCCAGGGATGACCGAGCCCTGCTCACCTGCTTGGAGGGCAGCTCTGCCAAGCACTACCCCAGCAAGGCTCCTGCAGCGCTGCTGCTTCCCGCTCCTGCCGCCCGCAGCCTGTGCTGCCTCCTGCTCCTCCAGTGCCCATGGGCACTGCCTCCCGCACTGCCACCTCACACCCTGGCCTGGCTCCAGCTCCTGCACCTCTCACACTGCCTGCCCCCTCCTTCCAGCCCCCTGCACACACCCCAGCCCCAGCTCCTGGCATGTGCCTGCGCTCCTCTGGCTCTGACACGTGGGCAAACTCACACTGCTGGGTGCTCACAATGGAGCCACTCCAGTTCTAGAACACAAGTCCTGTTTCACCGGGGAATCCTCCGTGGTCCCCAGGCCTTTCAGGAAGCCTCTTCAGTGCCATGGCTACTCTGCAGGATGGAGCGCCATCCGGAATATTCACGTGCCCCAGCAATGGTGCTGGGGTGCCACAAGCTTCACAGATGTTTCAGAGTTGTGGTGACAGCAGGAACCAGCTGTGTCCTGGGCAGGCCAACTCCTAAAGGTTTTCCAAGAGAGACGGTGCCCACAGCACCCCGTGTCTCCTCCACTCCCAACTGCCAGCCACCTCTAGCCACTACAGTGTCCCTTGGGAATATCGCCTTGGCCCTGATCCTGGATCACCCTACAAATGGTCACGGCAGCAAACAGACGAGGACGGAGAAAGCTCCCAGGTCTTTGAGTTGAGCACGCTGGTCTTTCCCACACGCGGAGCAGCCTGAGCCTCCTCTGCCCCTGCATGGGCCTGGAGGTGCCCTCCTGTGCCTGGGAAGTTGCGGATTGAGCTGCCTGCAGGGAAGGGAGGAAGACCTGTGTGCCCGTAATACGCAGGGCCTCGTGGGGGGAGCCGTGCCTGCTGCTGCACAGCTGCCCATAGGCCATGCTGAGGGGCCCTTTGGGAGTGTTGGGGCCCGAGAAAGCCAAAGAGAAAGTGCCACCAAAGCCTAGGGAAAAACAGAAACTCCCACACAACATCTTTTCAATGTTAGAGAATCAGGCATTACTTTATTCTGGCCAGGATTTGCAATAGAAATTACTCCATCCACACATGCCTGGTTTGTGCAGTGGAAATTTTTCCGTCACACACGGTTCTTTACCAGATTTTTCACATATTTTTACGTGAAAACCCCAAAGAAATTCGTCTTCATTGGACCTAAATTACACAATCCTTAGTATTCGATCTCCTATTGGTTATTGATCCCTTTTCCCTTGATGCTGATTTGGTTCTCTGATCAATCTTTTCCCAGACCACGTGTCTCCAGCCCCACTAGGCGGTAATGTTAATGTCCATTTATCTCCTCTGTGTCTTCTGGCCACTCACAACCTGTAAATGCATGTTTCACTCTCATAATCCGGGAATCTTCTTTTTGTTGATTGACGCCTACCAGGCCCCACCCAGCAAAACTCAAACCCTGGATAAACAGAGTCTTTTGAAGAAAAGCTTCGATTCCCCTCCTCCTGGGCAAAGGTGAACAAACCCCTGACTAAAGTTAGTTAAAAAAAATTATAAAAGTTGTATCATTTCTAACAAAAGCAGGTAGTGGGGGCAGAGGGAAGAGGAGGGCTATGGCCAGGGTTGCCCAAAGAGCTAGAGCCAAGCAGGGTAAAAGTTGTTGGGTGAGGCAGCGTGAGTGAAAAAGTGCCCTAGCAGAGGATGGTTTCGATCCATCGACCTCTGGGTTATGGGCCCAGCACGCTCCCGCTGCGCCACTCTGCTCCTCCAGGGCCTTGGCCACCACTGCCCCCAGCCGAGCCTGAGCCTGCCCGGGCACTGCTGGCTCTCGCACCCTTCCCTCCTCTCTGCTTGGCCTCCCCCGCCCCACAAAACGGACTCCCCGACAAATTCATCTCCCTTGGGCACGCGCTCCACAGCTCCAGGGCCTGGCCTTGCCCTTCTCCCACACCTCCCGCACGCAGCCCTGCACGGCCACTTGCCCTTTGACCACCCACGCTGGCGCTGCACGTGCTCAAGGCACCCCCGGAGGCAGGCTGCAGCCTTGGGCCTTGCTAGGGACGGGGGCACCTGAAATCCAGCGACATCCTGGCGGCTGCAGCCCTGCCCAGAAATCCAGCTCTGCTCCCAGCACGCTGCGGGACTGCACCTGCCCGACAGTTCGGTTCTTTGCTGGCCAAGGAGGGACGCAGGCTCCCTTTGCCTGGAATTACCAACGGAAGGAATTCTCCTCTTTTAGCTGTGCAAATTCTGGTGCCTCAGCTCAATGCTGCTCACGGTTACCGTGAAGGAAAAGCTCTGAGTTCTAGGCACTTTGTGCTAAGCAGGTTGTCAAGCTGCAGGTCCTTGCCTTTCACGCTCGGTGCTAATGCAAGGTGACGAAATGCTCAGCTCCAGGTGCTGGTGCCATCTGCATTTCCCCTTTCCTTCTTCATTGATGCCGACAACATCTCTGAGCTTCTTTTCCCTTGCAGGGCTTCCCCCCCACCAAGTGGCTTGGCTGCAGGGCGCAGACCTTGCAGCAGCAATGGGCTTTTGTCCCCCTGCCCTTAGGTGTGCGCCTCGGGCTGGCTTTCCCTTGCCCCGAAGAAGGCCCTTCAGAAGCCAGGCAAGGCCGCCAGCAGCTCCTCCCTTGCGGCTGCTCTGTGGGAGCAGCCGGGGCTGCAGGTGCAGGAGCCCTCTGGGGCTGTGTCGCAGCTGCAGCGTGGTCAGCTGCCCGCAGCCCAAAAGGGGCGTGCGCCCCGTAGTTGGCAGGATTCGAACCTGCGCGGGGAAACCCCAATGGATTTCTAGTCCATCGCCTTCACCACTCGGCCACAACTACCTGCCCCAGCCCTCCCTGCCCTGCACATCACATACCCCGCGCCACGACACCGATGCCCAGGCACTTCAGGCCAAGGCTCCTCTTACGAACGAGTGTTTGAGATTGCTTAAAAAAATCACTGGCAAGGGTATCAGCAAAAGCCAGATTCCATATTAAATGAAAGCACAACAAAGTTTGTTGGCAAGAGTCACTCTTCTACTTACAGGACAGTTAAGGCACAACGAGGAAAAACAAGCAACAACAAAACCAAACAAAATCCAAGCAAGCAAAACAGAAATGAACCAAGAACTATCTAGGGGAGTGTGTGTGTTTGCGTGTGTGTCTGCGCGTGTGTGTGTGTCTGTGTGTGTGTGTGCGTGTGACAAAAAGGCAGCGAGGGCAAGGATATAAAGGAACGCGGCCTAAAAGCTTAACAGCACTCAAACGTAACAGTATTTTAACTTAACCTATACCTTAGACCTAATTACTATCTTAACCTTAAAATTTAACAGAGGAATAACACTTTAATAGCATTTAACCTAACAAATAATTTCGAAGTTATACTTAGCAACTTAGCAGAAGAACAACACTTAGCAGCATTTAGGTAAGTTTGTAACTGTAACTTGACCTTACTTACAGGCCTAACTTACTTAGATATCCAAGGTACTTAAACATCTAAGAAAGCAGTATTTCTCCCAGATTTGCTATAGCATATGCACACGTGCACGCACACAGACATAAAGAGTCAGTGCCAGCAAGGCACCTGTGAAAAATTCCCCTCAGAGGTCAGTGAAATACTCACTTTGGATGCCTTTGCATCTCCCGACGGGCGAAGGGTCGGGCCTCAAGGAGTGAGGGTGTCAGCCCAGGACTCGTTGTTCGGCAGTCCTCCAAGTACTGCAAACCTGAGAGTTTGCTGGCTCCGAGAGGCATCTCACTCCGAGGGAGATTGCTGGTCGCAGCCTGCTGCGGTCCAGGAGAGCTCAAATGGTCTCATTTTGGACCGCTGTTTATAGGGTCGCAAGAGAGTGGGCTTTAGCCATAACAATGTTTCATCCTGGCCACAGTTTGCGTTGGCACTTTCTTTGAAAGTGTGAGAACGGGAATGTTATGGCGTTCAGACAACAAAAGTATTTTCCAAGACTGGTCGTAAGGAAAACAGGAGCTCATCAGACAGCAGCTCTTGGGAAGAGACAGTGTTTCTGATAAGCTCGGGAAGAGCTGAGTCCAGGTGCTGTTTTCAAGGCGGAGGCCTAATGAGCATTTCTCAGATCTCAGTGCGGCCTGAAAAAGGAAGGGGGAGGAATGCACCACCACAGCTCCACTCCACCTTTGTAGCTGGGACTCTCGCAGAGCCAGACGGGCCCCTGAGGCCACATTCCAGAGGCCCGAGAGGCACAACCCCAGGGGCTCCGGCTGCAGCTCCCTGAGCCTTGGCCTCAGCCAGGCACCTGGGAGACCCTGCCCTGTGGCTGTGGTCATTCATCCTCTCCTGTGCTCCTCCCCCTGACAAGCCTTGACTGAACCAGCTGCAAGAGGAAGCATCCCCTTAACCAAACCAGCCGGGCAGTGAAAGGCCCCTCACCACACCAGGTGCTGTTGCATGATACAGCTGGGAACAGCCGTGACCGTAACAGCAGCATCAGCTTCCCGTGAGCAAGCAGCATGAGGCACGGTGGGGAACAAAAGATAATCAGTCGTCCCCCGACAGCCTTGGAACCTTCTCGCGATGAATTGTAGCCCAAGTGGAAGACCACCATTGTCGCTTCAGTTTCGGAAACAATTTCCAAATGTCTTGGGAGTTGTTTCCAGTGGTTACCACCATGGATTATGTCAGAGATGGAACCTTACTGATGACTAAGGCAAATCATCTCGTGAGCCTGTAAACAGCTCTGTCTTGGGTCAGGCTCTTGGAGGCCTCCTGGACCACCGCGGGCTGTGCCAGCACCTCCCTCTGGGTGGAATATCTCTCACAGCCTGAGAACCATAAAGCTGGGGTACTCGAAAGACCACCACTGATGACGAGGCCTGGTTTGATCCACACACACATCCACGCACACTCCTCGAAGTCCAACCCACGCTTGGTTGAGAAACACAAAGGGATTTGATGTGAGCGTTTCACTGAGCCCGAGGGGCATTTTCGATAGGTACGTTTACACACCTGAATACAGATGTGCTCTTCTCTGTGCCTCTGTGTGTGTGTGAATTGATAATGGTATGAATGTTGTCGCTGTGAATTTGTAATTAAGTCCTCGCTATGACTGTGGATTGAGTGCTGCTAAACCCTTTTGCACCCTTCTAATTTTGTATCCATATCCTTTGCATACCGTACCCTTCTAAATGCACAGTCTCCCTATAAAACATTAAACATTGATTACAATTCAATATTCTATTTATGCTTCATCCATTTAGTAAGTAACAGAGTGAACTTTGCCATCAAACTCTGTTGAAGCCACACTGCCTATGTCCAGCCATGAAAAGAAGTGCTTTTCTCCTTTCCAGCCCACAATCCTGTACTCATCCCGTTGAGAAAATTCCAAGATCACCAACAGAAGAGAGAAGATTGATTTTCCAACGCTTTTGTGAAGAAGCTTTGACAGGACTGAAAAGTTACTCAAAATATCTTTACTAACTCTCACAAAGAACAAATTGGCACCAAGCCCTGCAGGACCGTGACCTCCAGGTTACAGACGCAAGCTCAGTGACTGAGGCTTTGGTGCTCTGGTGTAATTTCTGGGAGTTCTTTGTGCAGCTGCAGGTAAGCTCAGGACAGCAGCCAGTGCTCACCCTGGCAGAGCAGGTGGTAGGTGAGGGAGGAGGAGAACAAACGACCACAACTCTCCAGCGATGCTGCACAAAGGCTTTAATGAGAAGGAGCAAAAGCAGCGGCACAGAACAGAGACCAAGGGACACGTGTGCGGGGGCCAGGCAGGGAAAGAGATCGGCCCATTTGCCAAGGACAGAGGGGATGACCCGCCGGCTTCAGCAGATCTGGCCGCAGCGGGGGAAAGGCAGACACAGGCCTGACCCCCCCAGCCCAAGGGAGCCCCCAGAAGAGATGGGAACCCCCGCGGTGCTGAGGGAGCTGCCCACAGCAGCTGACAGAGAGGATCCCACGGCTGTGCTCTGAGGGAAAGAGGTGAGGATGGGGCCCGGCATGGTCACCACCACCGGCGAAGGCTCGATGTACACCGTGGAGTCAGCGCAGCGGGCGACACAGGGCTCACTGCAGCTGCTTGCAAGGGGGGTTGGGCCACAGGGGCCGCAGGGCCGTGGGGGACAGGGTCTGCAGCAAGACATCTCTCGGCGCAGGAGGCAAAGCTGCAACACAGAGCAGGGAGCACCAAGCAGCCTCAGGATCAGTCTGTCCCTCTGTCCCTCAGCTCTCTCCAGGGACACATTTGGTCTTCAAAACACGCGCTCTGCCTACAGCTCCCACGACCCTCCTCGTGCCCTGCGAGTGGCACGGCACAGGAAGGCCGCCCCACTTCAGGAATAGGACCCAGCACAGTGGCTTTAAGGCCCCTGTGGAAAGACGGGTCACAGCCCATCTCCAGAACAGACATGGCTGTGTTAGAGGTGTCCGGGGATGCACTGGCACATTTTGCTACACCACGGCAGGTGCGAATTCTGCTGGGCACGTCCCCCTGTGGCTGAGCCCCATTGAACAAAGCCCCCTCTTCCCAGCTGTCCCCAGCCACCACCATGGAAAGGCTGACGGCCCTTCAACAGTTCTGTGTCAGGGCCAGGCTGAGGCAGCCCAAGGATCAGCCTGGGCAGCCTCCATGACAGCAGTTCAGCCCACAGGGAGAGATGGGGCGGACTCAGGCTTACCTCGTTCCTCGAGGAAAGGCAGGCCAGAGAGGAGCAGGATGCAGAGCCTGGAGCAGCGCAGCCTTTTATGCCGTGTCCCAGAGCCCTGTGGGGCCACAAACATTCCTTGTTCGCGAAACATCCAAACTCCTGGGAGTGGCCACTTGCGAGGCCTCGTTGCTGATGAAGTCCCTGCCTCTTTCATCTCACACATTTTTCTCCAGTTTCACACCAGCCAACAGAGAAATGATTCATCTGTGTCCCAGCTTCCTAAGGCCACTTGACTTGGAGGTCCCAGGCCGGTGCGTAAGGTGAGTTTAAATGAATTTGTGTAGCGTCTATGGCTTCCGTCACTTGTTCTTCTTGACTGTTATTTTGGCTCCAGTTACAGTTAAATTCAGCCATGAGAGACGCCTCAGGTCAGCTCTCAGGAGCTTTCAGTGCAGGCACTCAGGCCAATCCTGAGAGTCATTTCTTCCACGGGTCATCACAGATGTACGGAATTCTGTGGGTCAGTTGAGGCAGAAAGTCAGCACTGCACAATCCCGTAGTCGGGAAGAGACCCAACTCTGCAGGGAGGTGGCAAAGCTCAGTGGCAAGCAAAGTCCATGTTCAGCTGGAAGGATACCCCCTGCAGGCCTGAGCGACAGCCATGGGGAATTGCTTACGGTCCACAGGCTGTACCACGGCCTGGTTTTGTGATCAAAGAGATGCCGCGTCCTTCCCTTAAAAAGACCCACAGCCACATTGACCTGTTTTGCTCAGCGTGTTCATCCCAGAGGCCAGAGACCTGGATGGTGGCTTTGGGGAAAAGGCTAAGGGCAGGGAGCCCAAAGCTCAGGGCTCTCTTTTCTGGGTCAGGAGTGGGTATTTCCCATTCCATGCATTTTACATTTCAAAGGGACACTGGATCAGTCTCCCAGAGCACGTGGGTGTCCTTGTGATGTGGAGGAGTTGGGAAAATCCCTGAGCTCCAGGCAAACCTGAGTCACCCAGTGTGGACTTCAGTGGACTGGGTGCCGCAGACTCAGGCGTTCGAGGGTTAACAGAGCTCATATCCTTAATGTTCTGCTGCCATGAAGGGCATTTCCCCACCTTTTATCCCCATTCCTGGATCACCTGGCGCTTCTCTGCAGTGTCCTGCGTTTGCTGTCTCCCAAGGCATGGAGACGTGCCTTTTGGTGGCTGCTCAAGGGCCGTAGTGACTCAGAGTACCCCAGACCCACCCCAGCAGGTCTGGATGGAGCTCTAGAGGTCTTGTGCTCCTATCAACTGCTCTGGGCAGATCAAACTGTCCCGGTGCCTCAGCAGGCTCTGGGCCTTTGTCCTGCTGACTTCTAAGCACTGACACAGCTCAAGAAAGAGGTCACTGTCCCTTGTGCAGCTCTCCCAGGCCTGTCCCTTGTCTTCCCCCAGGGAGCCCTGGGATTTCCTTTCTTGCAACTTGTGATTGCTGCCTCTTGCCCTTTGGCAGTGCACCTCTCAGTAGAGTTTGGCTTCATTCTCTCCAGAACCTCCAGGAGGTGGTGGAGACAGCAGCTCCACGCCCCCCTCCACACCTTGCTCATCTCCACCAGGTTGCACAAGCACAGTGCCCTCGGCCTCCTCCCATACGTCAGGTGCTGCAGCCCTTATGTTCTGCCTGGTCCTCTGCCAGTGCCTCTCTTCATAAGAGATCACCACCAGCACCTCCCTTGTCCCTGGGGACACCAAATGGGGACACCAAGCCAGATGTGGCCTCTGCAGTGCCAAGGAAAGGGCACCATCCACAGGGTGATCAGATCCCAGGCTTATGGGGTGGGATCTGGAGATGGGCAGTAAGGAACTCTCAGGATTAGGGGTGAAAGCTCTCTTGGGACAGACTTTCTCTCTGCTTTCCAGCCCTTCTGCCCCAAAGGGGTTCCTTGTCACTGGCCTGAGAGTGCAATGCAGAGCAGGTGGCATTCCCTGCACATACCCAGCCCTGTGCTCTCCAGAATGCCATGTGGCATGTGCTCACCAGTGCAGGCAGCCTCACTGTCATCTCCTGGTGGTCCTCCCCCTCGAGGACCTGGGGGGCTCAGCTCTAGGAGCCCTTTCCGTCTCCTGGTAGCCCCCCGGGGGTGCAGGGCATCCCTGGAAGAGCTGCCCAAGAGACAGGGACCTGTCTGACAGTGGCAGTGCTCAGAGGACAATGGGACAAGGCCCACGGCTTCTGGAGGCAACTGGGAAGTTTGTTCTTCTCAGAGCAGGAGCAGAGGACTTCCAGTGGTCTCTCCCAGCCTCCATATCCTGGGTTGCCCTGCATCCCATGGGCCCTTGAGCAGCCACCGAAAGGCAATGCCTTTTGGAAAGCTGCAGCAGCAGCAGCACAGGATTACACAGACGTACGAGGTGGTTTGGGACTGGTCCTAGAAGGTCTGGAAATGCCCCTGACAAAGGCAGAAACTTTGGAGGGAAGAGGCTATGTGCTCTGGTATCCCTGGAATGCCTGAGTCCAGGGCACTGTGTGCACTCATTTCCACATCAGGATGATTCAGGTTTGCCTGAAGCTCATGGATTTTCCCAACTCTTCCACATCACGATGATTCCCACATGCTCTGGGAGACTGATCCAATATCCCTTTGAACTGTGAAATGCATCGAATGGGCAAAGGGACGCCTGCCCCAGGAAAAAGAGCCGTGAGCTGTGGGCTCCCTGCCCTCAGCTTCTTCCCCAAAGCCGCCACGCAGATCCTGGCCTCGGGGGTGGACACGCTGAGCAAAATGGGTCAATTTGTCTTTCCGGAAGAGATGTAGGCATGCCTTTGATCACCTTCCTACGTGTTGATTTCCTTGTTTTCTAGAGGATCTCAACTTCCCAGGCTGAGGCCAGAGCTCTGGTTGTAAAATGCATGAGGGCCCTGCTTAGTTTTCGAGGGACACACAGCTGTGGAGAGTCCCTTAGAGAAGTCCCTTGAGAGACAGTTTATCGAGTCCTTGGTTTTCTCCTCTTGGTTGGGAATCTGCCTCTGTTCCCCAGGCTCACGGGCAGAAAAAAGCAGGCTGTGGCAGAGACTGATAACAGAAAGCAAGGCCCTCGTGGTCCTCACTCCTCTCAATGAGGAGCTTCCCTCCAGCCCACAGTGATCCTACTTTGCCACTGAGTTTTGCCACAGCCCTGGAGAGGTGCGTCTCTTCTTCTCTACGGGACTGTGCAGCCTTGACCTTCTGCCTGAACTTACCCACCGTCTCCTCCTTGTCAAAGTGACCCTTGGGGAGAAATGCCTCTCAGGGCTGGCTTGTGCATCTGCACCAAAAGCACTTGAGGGCTCACTCGAGGTGTCTCTCATAGCTAAATTCCACTGTTGACAGGCGGCCACTGTCCCCATGAAGAGGGCAATGTGACAAAGGCAATCCGTATGACACAAACCCACCTCCAATCTTCCTCCACTCCAGCCTCAGACCTCTGAGCCAATTGGCCTTATGCTTCTGGGACACAGATGAATTGTTTTGATGTCGGGACACAGCCCACTCACTTGGCCCTGGTCCCGACAGGAACTTAAACCACTCAGTCATCTGCTGGCAAAGCGGCACAGGGAACTGCCAGCACTCCTGGGAACTACTAGAGTGTGTTGAGGACAACTTCGTAGCACAGGGGATGGAGAGCCTGACCAGAGGAGAGGCACTGCTGGATCTGCTCTTTGCATCCTTCTCTCTAAATAGGAGTGACGTGGGTTTTGTGGGGGGCGGCCACTCAGTGCATATGGAATTGGATGGATGGCGGCACTCCAGGACTTGTGGTCGAGAGCTCGATGTCCAACTCGAGCGGTGTCCAACCAGTGATGAGTGTGGGTTCTCAGGGTTTGGTGATGGGACCAGGAATATTTAACACCTTGTTGGGAGACATGGGGGGAGGGATTGAGTGCATCCTCAGCAGGTTTGTGGGTGACATTGAGCTGAGTGATGTGGTTGGTACTCTAGAGAAAGGGATGCCATCCAGAGGGACCTGGACAGGCTGGAGAGGTGGGTCTGTGCAAACCTCATGAAGTTCAACAAGGTCAAGTGCCAAGGTCAGGGCAATCCCAAACATGGACACAGGCTAGGCCATGAGTGGATTGAGAGCGGCCCTGCACAGAAGGACTTGCAGGTTCTGGTGGTTGAAATACTGAACATGAGCCGGCACCGCACGCTGGCGGCCCAGAAAGCCGGTCGTATCGTGGGCTGCGTCCAGAGCCGTGTGGCCAGCAGGTCGAGGGAGGGGATTGTCCCGCTCTACTCGGCTCTCATGACACCATAGCTGGGGTACTGCGTCCAACTCTAGGACCCACAGCCTAAGGAACACACGGAGCTGCTGCAGTGGGTCCAGAGGAGCCACAAAGACCATCAGGCAACTGGAGCTACTGCCTTGTGAGGACAGGCTGAGAGGGTTGGGGCTGTGCAGCAAAGAGAAGAGAAGGCTCCCAGGAGACATTCAGGTAAGAAAGGGAGGGACACTTGGTTGGGGTGTGTAGGGATGGGACAAGGGCTACTGGTTTTCAACTGAAAAGCAGGTATATTTAGATTAGATATTGGGAAGGAATCCTTCCCTCTGAGAGGAGTGAGACACTAGAACAGGTTCTCCAGAGAAGTTGTAGAAGCCATTTCAGGAGGCTCGAGCTAGATGATTTTAAGGTCCATTCCATCCTAAAGTGATTCTAAGAGTCATTGCAGGATTCTGGGTTATATGAAGTGGGAGTGCAACATTTAAGATGAAAGAGGCAGGGACTTCATCAGCAACGAGGCCTCGCAAGTGGCCACTCCCAGGAGTTTGGATGTTTCGCGAACAAGGAATGTTTGTGGCCCCACAGGGCTCTGGGACACGGCATAAAAGGCTGCGCTGCTCCAGGCTCTGCATCCTGCTCCTCTCTGGCCTGCCTTTCCTCGAGGAACGAGGTAAGCCTGAGTCCGCCCCATCTCTCCCTGTGGGCTGAACTGCTGTCATGGAGGCTGCCCAGGCTGATCCTTGGGCTGCCTCAGCCTGGCCCTGACACAGAACTGTTGAAGGGCCGTCAGCCTTTCCATGGTGGTGGCTGGGGACAGCTGGGAAGAGGGGGCTTTGTTCAATGGGGCTCAGCCACAGGGGGACGTGCCCAGCAGAATTCGCACCTGCCGTGGTGTAGCAAAATGTGCCAGTGCATCCCCGGACACCTCTAACACAGCCATGTCTGTTCTGGAGATGGGCTGTGACCCGTCTTTCCACAGGGGCCTTAAAGCCACTGTGCTGGGTCCTATTCCTGAAGTGGGGCGGCCTTCCTGTGCCGTGCCACTCGCAGGGCACGAGGAGGGTCGTGGGAGCTGTAGGCAGAGCGCGTGTTTTGAAGACCAAATGTGTCCCTGGAGAGAGCTGAGGGACAGAGGGACAGACTGATCCTGAGGCTGCTTGGTGCTCCCTGCTCTGTGTTGCAGCTTTGCCTCCTGCGCCGAGAGATGTCTTGCTGCAGACCCTGTCCCCCACGGCCCTGCGGCCCCTGTGGCCCAACCCCCCTTGCAAGCAGCTGCAGTGAGCCCTGTGTCGCCCGCTGCGCTGACTCCACGGTGTACATCGAGCCTTCGCCGGTGGTGGTGACCATGCCGGGCCCCATCCTCACCTCTTTCCCTCAGAGCACAGCCGTGGGATCCTCTCTGTCAGCTGCTGTGGGCAGCTCCCTCAGCACCGCGGGGGTTCCCATCTCTTCTGGGGGCTCCCTTGGGCTGGGGGGGTCAGGCCTGTGTCTGCCTTTCCCCCGCTGCGGCCAGATCTGCTGAAGCCGGCGGGTCATCCCCTCTGTCCTTGGCAAATGGGCCGATCTCTTTCCCTGCCTGGCCCCCGCACACGTGTCCCTTGGTCTCTGTTCTGTGCCGCTGCTTTTGCTCCTTCTCATTAAAGCCTTTGTGCAGCATCGCTGGAGAGTTGTGGTCGTTTGTTCTCCTCCTCCCTCACCTACCACCTGCTGTGCCTTCCCTCTCCCATGGCAACAAATGTAACCCCAATGATGGGGCACTGCCCAGTGCTGGTAGAGCTCCTTGAACTGACTTGTAGAGCAATAGAAAGAAATCGGCAGGGGAAAGAGGAAAAGAGAAGCCACAGAGGAAAGGAGCAAGAAAGGAGCAGGACAAAAGACAAAGGTGGGCATACAAGTAATGCCACACAAAGTAACCTGGTGTTACCGTGGGAATGGTCCAACGTGGAAACCGCTGCCCAAAGCGTGTAGCCCAGTCTCCAGTCATTGGATGCGTCCAACATACAAGCAGAGAGTCCCAGAGCAGCCTCCTGTGCCTGACCCACTTTGAGTGGGTGGCCTCCACCTCAGCTGCTGTGGGATTCATCAGAGAACATTCCACAAGTGAACCAGCAGCACAGTAGAGCTGTGAGGGTGTCAGCATGCTGAGGGAACAAAAAAGCCCAGGTCCCACTGAGATTTGAACTCAGATCACTGGATTCAGAGTCCAGAGTGCTCACCATTACACCATGGGACCTCCTGCACAGGTCACCTCTGGCTCCTGTGCCCAGCCTTGCTCAGCCTTATGCCCCTGGCTGAGGCTGGCTGTCTCTCCATCACCTTGGACATCCATCACCCAGTGCAGCCTTCCTGCAGGGCCTCCAGGCACTCTCTAATCACGCCATCCTTCCGGGCAGCAGCACAGCTCCTTCTGCAGGCCTGGCATGGCCTCTCTTACAAGTGCCAGGCTTGAAACCTCGCACAATCTTGTCTTTCCCAAATTGCAACAAGCTCTTCCTGGCTCAGGGCACGCCTTGGGAAGTCACCTTCACCCAGCAGAAGCCCCCTTGCCTTCTCTTCTCCAGCCCAGACCAGCCCCGCTCCTTAAGGACTAATAAGAGGGAAACATTGCCCTGTCTCTACAAAAGGTGAAGAAGGACCTTCTGGGGAACCCAGGAAAGGGGCTGGAGAGGCAAGGAGAAAGGACAGGTGAGACACCAAGGGCTGAGCAACGACTGAGCTCCACTTCCTGTGGGGAAGAGGTTCACTCACTGCCCGTGGTGCAGAGCAAGGAGGGCGGAGCCCTCTCTGGGAACTCTTCTTTCTCGGAAGGAACTTGACTGCAAGGCATCCCAGGAGGACACAAGTCCAAATGCCTGCTCAAAGCAGGGCTGGAGACAAAGCAAGGAGCTAGGCAGCTCAGTGCCTGAGCCCCGTTGCAACGCCAGCGTGATGCCCGGGTGTGGAGAATTACGAAGATCTCTGCACACCTGGCTCCAGTGGCTCACCGCTGTCTGGGAGTCTCTGCAGGATCCAGAGCAGCCCCCGCAGTCTGCTTTTGCCAAGGCCGACCTGGCTCAAAGCCAGTCTGTGCCTGCTGGGCTGGGAGGCGGCAGCATCCGAGGCAGGAGGCCCGGCTGAGGGGAGCAGGAGCAGGAGCTCAGCTGCTCTGTGAGAGCAGAACTTGCAGAGGGAAGAAGCCACGCTGTTCGGGAGCAGGAGAGGCCAGGCAGTGTGGAGCCAGGCTGAAAACAAGCTGGTCTGCCTTGGCCAGGGATGACCGAGCCCTGCTCACCTGCTTGGAGGGCAGCTCTGCCAAGCACTACCCCAGCAAGGCTCCTGCAGCGCTGCTGCTTCCCGCTCCTGCCGCCCGCAGCCTGTGCTGCCTCCTGCTCCTCCAGTGCCCATGGGCACTGCCTCCCGCACTGCCACCTCACACCCTGGCCTGGCTCCAGCTCCTGCACCTCTCACACTGCCTGCCCCCTCCTTCCAGCCCCCTGCACACACCCCAGCCCCAGCTCCTGGCATGTGCCTGCGCTCCTCTGGCTCTGACACGTGGGCAAACTCACACTGCTGGGTGCTCACAATGGAGCCACTCCAGTTCTAGAACACAAGTCCTGTTTCACCGGGGAATCCTCCGTGGTCCCCAGGCCTTTCAGGAAGCCTCTTCAGTGCCATGGCTACTCTGCAGGATGGAGCGCCATCCGGAATATTCACGTGCCCCAGCAATGGTGCTGGGGTGCCACAAGCTTCACAGATGTTTCAGAGTTGTGGTGACAGCAGGAACCAGCTGTGTCCTGGGCAGGCCAACTCCTAAAGGTTTTCCAAGAGAGACGGTGCCCACAGCACCCCGTGTCTCCTCCACTCCCAACTGCCAGCCACCTCTAGCCACTACAGTGTCCCTTGGGAATATCGCCTTGGCCCTGATCCTGGATCACCCTACAAATGGTCACGGCAGCAAACAGACGAGGACGGAGAAAGCTCCCAGGTCTTTGAGTTGAGCACGCTGGTCTTTCCCACACGCGGAGCAGCCTGAGCTTCCTCTGCCCCTGCATGGGCCTGGAGGTGCCCTCCTGTGCCTGGGAAGTTGCGGATTGAGCTGCCTGCAGGGAAGGGAGGAAGACCTGTGTGCCCGTAATACGCAGGGCCTCGTGGGGGGAGCCGTGCCTGCTGCTGCACAGCTGCCCATAGGCCATGCTGAGGGGCCCTTTGGGAGTGTTGGGGCCCGAGAAAGCCAAAGAGAAAGTGCCACCAAAGCCTAGGGAAAAACAGAAACTCCCACACAACATCTTTTCAATGTTAGAGAATCAGGCATTACTTTATTCTGGCCAGGATTTGCAATAGAAATTACTCCATCCACACATGCCTGGTTTGTGCAGTGGAAATTTTTCCGTCACACACGGTTCTTTACCAGATTTTTCACATATTTTTACGTGAAAACCCCAAAGAAATTCGTCTTCATTGGACCTAAATTACACAATCCTTAGTATTCGATCTCCTATTGGTTATTGATCCCTTTTCCCTTGATGCTGATTTGGTTCTCTGATCAATCTTTTCCCAGACCACGTGTCTCCAGCCCCACTAGGCGGTAATGTTAATGTCCATTTATCTCCTCTGTGTCTTCTGGCCACTCACAACCTGTAAATGCATGTTTCACTCTCATAATCCGGGAATCTTCTTTTTGTTGATTGACGCCTACCAGGCCCCACCCAGCAAAACTCAAACCCTGGATAAACAGAGTCTTTTGAAGAAAAGCTTCGATTCCCCTCCTCCTGGGCAAAGGTGAACAAACCCCTGACTAAAGTTAGTTAAAAAAAATTATAAAAGTTGTATCATTTCTAACAAAAGCAGGTAGTGGGGGCAGAGGGAAGAGGAGGGCTATGGCCAGGGTTGCCCAAAGAGCTAGAGCCAAGCAGGGTAAAAGTTGTTGGGTGAGGCAGCGTGAGTGAAAAAGTGCCCTAGCAGAGGATGGTTTCGATCCATCGACCTCTGGGTTATGGGCCCAGCACGCTCCCGCTGCGCCACTCTGCTCCTCCAGGGCCTTGGCCACCACTGCCCCCAGCCGAGCCTGAGCCTGCCCGGGCACTGCTGGCTCTCGCACCCTTCCCTCCTCTCTGCTTGGCCTCCCCCGCCCCACAAAACGGACTCCCCGACAAATTCATCTCCCTTGGGCACGCGCTCCACAGCTCCAGGGCCTGGCCTTGCCCTTCTCCCACACCTCCCGCACGCAGCCCTGCACGGCCACTTGCCCTTTGACCACCCACGCTGGCGCTGCACGTGCTCAAGGCACCCCCGGAGGCAGGCTGCAGCCTTGGGCCTTGCTAGGGACGGGGGCACCTGAAATCCAGCGACATCCTGGCGGCTGCAGCCCTGCCCAGAAATCCAGCTCTGCTCCCAGCACGCTGCGGGACTGCACCTGCCCGACAGTTCGGTTCTTTGCTGGCCAAGGAGGGACGCAGGCTCCCTTTGCCTGGAATTACCAACGGAAGGAATTCTCCTCTTTTAGCTGTGCAAATTCTGGTGCCTCAGCTCAATGCTGCTCACGGTTACCGTGAAGGAAAAGCTCTGAGTTCTAGGCACTTTGTGCTAAGCAGGTTGTCAAGCTGCAGGTCCTTGCCTTTCACGCTCGGTGCTAATGCAAGGTGACGAAATGCTCAGCTCCAGGTGCTGGTGCCATCTGCATTTCCCCTTTCCTTCTTCATTGATGCCGACAACATCTCTGAGCTTCTTTTCCCTTGCAGGGCTTCCCCCCCACCAAGTGGCTTGGCTGCAGGGCGCAGACCTTGCAGCAGCAATGGGCTTTTGTCCCCCTGCCCTTAGGTGTGCGCCTCGGGCTGGCTTTCCCTTGCCCCGAAGAAGGCCCTTCAGAAGCCAGGCAAGGCCGCCAGCAGCTCCTCCCTTGCGGCTGCTCTGTGGGAGCAGCCGGGGCTGCAGGTGCAGGAGCCCTCTGGGGCTGTGTCGCAGCTGCAGCGTGGTCAGCTGCCCGCAGCCCAAAAGGGGCGTGCGCCCCGTAGTTGGCAGGATTCGAACCTGCGCGGGGAAACCCCAATGGATTTCTAGTCCATCGCCTTCACCACTCGGCCACAACTACCTGCCCCAGCCCTCCCTGCCCTGCACATCACATACCCCGCGCCACGACACCGATGCCCAGGCACTTCAGGCCAAGGCTCCTCTTACGAACGAGTGTTTGAGATTGCTTAAAAAAATCACTGGCAAGGGTATCAGCAAAAGCCAGATTCCATATTAAATGAAAGCACAACAAAGTTTGTTGGCAAGAGTCACTCTTCTACTTACAGGACAGTTAAGGCACAACGAGGAAAAACAAGCAACAACAAAACCAAACAAAATCCAAGCAAGCAAAACAGAAATGAACCAAGAACTATCTAGGGGAGTGTGTGTGTTTGCGTGTGTGTCTGCGCGTGTGTGTGTGTCTGTGTGTGTGTGTGCGTGTGACAAAAAGGCAGCGAGGGCAAGGATATAAAGGAACGCGGCCTAAAAGCTTAACAGCACTCAAACGTAACAGTATTTTAACTTAACCTATACCTTAGACCTAATTACTATCTTAACCTTAAAATTTAACAGAGGAATAACACTTTAATAGCATTTAACCTAACAAATAATTTCGAAGTTATACTTAGCAACTTAGCAGAAGAACAACACTTAGCAGCATTTAGGTAAGTTTGTAACTGTAACTTGACCTTACTTACAGGCCTAACTTACTTAGATATCCAAGGTACTTAAACATCTAAGAAAGCAGTATTTCTCCCAGATTTGCTATAGCATATGCACACGTGCACGCACACAGACATAAAGAGTCAGTGCCAGCAAGGCACCTGTGAAAAATTCCCCTCAGAGGTCAGTGAAATACTCACTTTGGATGCCTTTGCATCTCCCGACGGGCGAAGGGTCGGGCCTCAAGGAGTGAGGGTGTCAGCCCAGGACTCGTTGTTCGGCAGTCCTCCAAGTACTGCAAACCTGAGAGTTTGCTGGCTCCGAGAGGCATCTCACTCCGAGGGAGATTGCTGGTCGCAGCCTGCTGCGGTCCAGGAGAGCTCAAATGGTCTCATTTTGGACCGCTGTTTATAGGGTCGCAAGAGAGTGGGCTTTAGCCATAACAATGTTTCATCCTGGCCACAGTTTGCGTTGGCACTTTCTTTGAAAGTGTGAGAACGGGAATGTTATGGCGTTCAGACAACAAAAGTATTTTCCAAGACTGGTCGTAAGGAAAACAGGAGCTCATCAGACAGCAGCTCTTGGGAAGAGACAGTGTTTCTGATAAGCTCGGGAAGAGCTGAGTCCAGGTGCTGTTTTCAAGGCGGAGGCCTAATGAGCATTTCTCAGATCTCAGTGCGGCCTGAAAAAGGAAGGGGGAGGAATGCACCACCACAGCTCCACTCCACCTTTGTAGCTGGGACTCTCGCAGAGCCAGACGGGCCCCTGAGGCCACATTCCAGAGGCCCGAGAGGCACAACCCCAGGGGCTCCGGCTGCAGCTCCCTGAGCCTTGGCCTCAGCCAGGCACCTGGGAGACCCTGCCCTGTGGCTGTGGTCATTCATCCTCTCCTGTGCTCCTCCCCCTGACAAGCCTTGACTGAACCAGCTGCAAGAGGAAGCATCCCCTTAACCAAACCAGCCGGGCAGTGAAAGGCCCCTCACCACACCAGGTGCTGTTGCATGATACAGCTGGGAACAGCCGTGACCGTAACAGCAGCATCAGCTTCCCGTGAGCAAGCAGCATGAGGCACGGTGGGGAACAAAAGATAATCAGTCGTCCCCCGACAGCCTTGGAACCTTCTCGCGATGAATTGTAGCCCAAGTGGAAGACCACCATTGTCGCTTCAGTTTCGGAAACAATTTCCAAATGTCTTGGGAGTTGTTTCCAGTGGTTACCACCATGGATTATGTCAGAGATGGAACCTTACTGATGACTAAGGCAAATCATCTCGTGAGCCTGTAAACAGCTCTGTCTTGGGTCAGGCTCTTGGAGGCCTCCTGGACCACCGCGGGCTGTGCCAGCACCTCCCTCTGGGTGGAATATCTCTCACAGCCTGAGAACCATAAAGCTGGGGTACTCGAAAGACCACCACTGATGACGAGGCCTGGTTTGATCCACACACACATCCACGCACACTCCTCGAAGTCCAACCCACGCTTGGTTGAGAAACACAAAGGGATTTGATGTGAGCGTTTCACTGAGCCCGAGGGGCATTTTCGATAGGTACGTTTACACACCTGAATACAGATGTGCTCTTCTCTGTGCCTCTGTGTGTGTGTGAATTGATAATGGTATGAATGTTGTCGCTGTGAATTTGTAATTAAGTCCTCGCTATGACTGTGGATTGAGTGCTGCTAAACCCTTTTGCACCCTTCTAATTTTGTATCCATATCCTTTGCATACCGTACCCTTCTAAATGCACAGTCTCCCTATAAAACATTAAACATTGATTACAATTCAATATTCTATTTATGCTTCATCCATTTAGTAAGTAACAGAGTGAACTTTGCCATCAAACTCTGTTGAAGCCACACTGCCTATGTCCAGCCATGAAAAGAAGTGCTTTTCTCCTTTCCAGCCCACAATCCTGTACTCATCCCGTTGAGAAAATTCCAAGATCACCAACAGAAGAGAGAAGATTGATTTTCCAACGCTTTTGTGAAGAAGCTTTGACAGGACTGAAAAGTTACTCAAAATATCTTTACTAACTCTCACAAAGAACAAATTGGCACCAAGCCCTGCAGGACCGTGACCTCCAGGTTACAGACGCAAGCTCAGTGACTGAGGCTTTGGTGCTCTGGTGTAATTTCTGGGAGTTCTTTGTGCAGCTGCAGGTAAGCTCAGGACAGCAGCCAGTGCTCACCCTGGCAGAGCAGGTGGTAGGTGAGGGAGGAGGAGAACAAACGACCACAACTCTCCAGCGATGCTGCACAAAGGCTTTAATGAGAAGGAGCAAAAGCAGCGGCACAGAACAGAGACCAAGGGACACGTGTGCGGGGGCCAGGCAGGGAAAGAGATCGGCCCATTTGCCAAGGACAGAGGGGATGACCCGCCGGCTTCAGCAGATCTGGCCGCAGCGGGGGAAAGGCAGACACAGGCCTGACCCCCCCAGCCCAAGGGAGCCCCCAGAAGAGATGGGAACCCCCGCGGTGCTGAGGGAGCTGCCCACAGCAGCTGACAGAGAGGATCCCACGGCTGTGCTCTGAGGGAAAGAGGTGAGGATGGGGCCCGGCATGGTCACCACCACCGGCGAAGGCTCGATGTACACCGTGGAGTCCAGCGCAGCGGGCGACACAGGGCTCACTGCAGCTGCTTGCAAGGGGGGTTGGGCCACAGGGGCCGCAGGGCCGTGGGGACAGGCGTCTGCAGCAAGACATCTCTCGGCGCAGGAGGCAAAGCTGCAACACAGAGCAGGGAGCACCAAGCAGCCTCAGGATCAGTCTGTCCCTCTGTCCCTCAGCTCTCTCCAGGACACATTTGGTCTTCAAAACACGCGCTCTGCCTACAGCTCCCACGACCCTCCTCGTGCCCTGCGAGTGGCACGGCACAGGAAGGCCGCCCCACTTCAGGAATAGGACCCAGCACATTGGCTTTAAGGCCCCTGTGGAAAGACGGGTCACAGCCCATCTCCAGAACAGACATGGCTGTGTTAGAGGTGGTCCGGGGATGCACCTGGCACATTTGCTACACCACGGCAGGTGCGAATTCTGCTGGCACGTCCCCCTGTGGCTGAGCCCCATTGATCCCCTTCTGCTGGAACAAAGCCCCCTCTTCCAGCTGTCCCCAGCCACCACCATGGAAAGGCTGACGGCCTTCAACAGTTCTGTGTCAGGGCCAGGCTGAGGCAGCCCAAGATCAGCCTGGGCAGCCTCCATGACAGCAGTTCAGCCCACAGGGAGAGATGGGGCGGACTCAGGCTTACCTCGTTCCTCGAGGAAAGGCAGGCCAGAGAGGAGCAGGATGCAGAGCCTGGAGCAGCGCAGCCTTTTATGCCGTGTCCCAGAGCCCTGTGGGGCCACAAACATTCCTTGTTTCGCGAAACATCCAAAACTCCTGGAGTGGCCACTTGCGAGCCTCGTTGCTGATGAAGTCCCTGCCTCTTTCATCTCACACATTTTTCATCCAGTTTCACACCAGCCAACAGAGAAATGATTCATCTGTTGTCCCAGCTTCCTAAGGCCACTTGACTTGGAGTCCCAGGCCCGGTGCGTAAGGTGAGTTTAAATGAATTTGTTGTAGCGTCTATGGCTTCCGTCACTTGTTCTTCTTGACTGTTATTTTGGCTCCAGTTACAGTTAAATTCAGCCATGAGAGACGCCTCAGGTCAGCTCTCAGGAGCTTTCAGTGCAGGCACTCAGGCCAATCCTGAGAGTCATTTCTTCCACGGGTTCATCACAGATGTACGGAATTCTGTGGGTCAGTTGAGGCAGAAAGTCAGCACTGCACAATCCCGTAGTCGGGAAGAGACCCAACTCTGCAGGGAGGTGGCAAAGCTCAGTGGCAAGCAAAGTCCATGTTCAGCTGGAAGGATACCCCCTGCAGGCCTGAGCGACAGCCATGGGGAATTGCTTACGGTCCACAGGCTGTACCACGGCCTGGTTTTGTGATCAAAGAGATGCCGCGTCCTTCCCTTAAAAAGACCCACAGCCACATTGACCTGTTTTGCTCAGCGTGTTCATCCCAGAGGCCAGAGACCTGGATGGTGGCTTTGGGGAAAAGGCTAAGGGCAGGGAGCCCAAAGCTCAGGGCTCTCTTTTCTGGGTCAGGAGTGGGTATTTCCCATTCCATGCATTTTACATTTCAAAGGGACACTGGATCAGTCTCCCAGAGCACGTGGGTGTCCTTGTGATGTGGAGGAGTTGGGAAAATCCCTGAGCTCCAGGCAAACCTGAGTCACCAGTGTGGACTTCAGTGGACTGGGTTGCCGCAGACTCAGGCGTTCGAGGGTTAACAGAGCTCATATCCTTAATGTTCTGCTGCCATGAAGGGCATTTTCCCCACCTTTTATCCCCATTCCTGGATCACCTGGCGCTTCTCTGCAGTGTCCTGCGTTTGCTGTCTCCCAAGGCATGGAGACGTGCCTTTTTGGTGGCTGCTCAAGGGCCGTAGTGACTCAGAGTACCCCAGACCCACCCCAGCAGGTCTGGATGGAGCTCTAGAGGTCTTGTGCTCCTATCAACTGCTCTGGGCAGATCAAAACTGTCCCGGTGCCTCAGCAGGCTCTGGGCCTTTGTCCTGCTGACTTCTAAGCACTGACACAGCTCAAGAAAGAGGTCACTGTCCCTTGTGCAGCTCTCCCAGGCCTGTCCCTTGTCTTCCCCCAGGGAGCCCTGGGATTTCCTTTCTTGCAACTTGTGATTGCTGCCTCTTGCCCTTTGGCAGGCACCTCTCAGTAGAGTTTGGCTTCATTCTCTCCAGAACCTCCAGGAGGTGGTGGAGACAGCAGCTCCACGCCCCCTCCACACCTTGCTCATCTCCACCAGGTTGCACAAGCACAGTGCCCTCGCCTCCTCCCATACGTCAGGTGCTGCAGCCCTTATGTTCTGCCTGGTCCTCTGCCAGTGCCTCTCTTCATAAGAGATCACCACCAGCACTCCCTTGTCCCTGGGGACACCAAAATGGGGACACCAAGCCAGATGTGGCCTCTGCCAGTTGCCAAGGAAAGGGCACCATCCACAGGGTGATCAGATCCCAGGCTTATGGGGTGGGATCTGGAGATGGGCAGTAAGGAACTCTCAGGATTAGGGGTGAAAGCTCTCTTGGGACAGACTTTCTCTCTGCTTTCCAGCCCTTCTGCCCCAAAGGGGTTCCTTGTCACTGGCCTGAGAGTGCAATGCAGAGCAGGTGGCATTCCCTG
>JACSVZ010000016.1:73151-86921 GCA_014706295.1 Lycocorax pyrrhopterus obiensis
GACTTCCAGTGGTCTCTCCCAGCCTCCATATCCTGGGTTGCCCTGCATCCCATGGGCCCTTGAGCAGCCACCGAAAGGCAATGCCTTTTGGAAAGCTGCAGCAGCAGCAGCACAGGATTACACAGACGTACGAGGTGGTTTGGGACTGGTCCTAGAAGGTCTGGAAATGCCCCTGACAAAGGCAGAAACTTTGGAGGGAAGAGGCTATGTGCTCTGGTATCCCTGGAATGCCTGAGTCCAGGGCACTGTGTGCACTCATTTCCACATCAGGATGATTCAGGTTTGCCTGAAGCTCATGGATTTTCCCAACTCTTCCACATCACGATGATTCCCACATGCTCTGGGAGACTGATCCAATATCCCTTTGAACTGTGAAATGCATCGAATGGGCAAAAGGGACGCCTGCCCCAGGAAAAAGAGCCGTGAGCTGTGGGCTCCCTGCCCTCAGCTTCTTCCCCAAAGCCGCCACGCAGATCCTGGCCTCGGGGTGGACACGCTGAGCAAAATGGGTCAATTTGTCTTTCCGGAAGAGATGTAGGCATGCCTTTGATCACCTTCCTACGTGTTGATTTCCTTGTTTTCTAGAGGATCTCAACTTCCCAGGCTGAGGCCAGAGCTCTGGTTGTAAAATGCATGAGGGCCCTGCTTAGTTTTCGAGGGACACACAGCTGTGGAGAGTCCCTTAGAGAAGTCCCTTGAGAGACAGTTTATCGAGTCCTTGGTTTTCTCCTCTTGGTTGGGAATCTGCCTCTGTTCCCCAGGCTCACGGGCAGAAAAAAGCAGGCTGTGGCAGAGACTGATAACAGAAAGCAAGGCCCTCGTGGTCCTCACTCCTCTCAATGAGGAGCTTCCCTCCAGCCCACAGTGATCCTACTTTGCCACTGAGTTTTGCCACAGCCCTGGAGAGGTGCGTCTCTTCTTCTCTACGGGACTGTGCAGCCTTGACCTTCTGCCTGAACTTACCCACCGTCTCCTCCTTGTCAAAGTGACCCTTGGGGAGAAATGCCTCTCAGGGCTGGCTTGTGCATCTGCACCAAAAGCACTTGAGGGCTCACTCGAGGTGTCTCTCATAGCTAAATTCCACTGTTGACAGGCGGCCACTGTCCCCATGAAGAGGGCAATGTGACAAAGGCAATCCGTATGACACAAACCCACCTCCAATCTTCCTCCACTCCAGCCTCAGACCTCTGAGCCAATTGGCCTTATGCTTCTGGGACACAGATGAATTGTTTTGATGTCGGGACACAGCCCACTCACTTGGCCCTGGTCCCGACAGGAACTTAAACCACTCAGTCATCTGCTGGCAAAGCGGCACAGGGAACTGCCAGCACTCCTGGGAACTACTAGAGTGTGTTGAGGACAACTTCCTAGCACAGGGGATGGAGAGCCTGACCAGAGGAGAGGCACTGCTGGATCTGCTCTTTGCATCCTTCTCTCTAAATAGGAGTGACGTGGGTTTTGTGGGGGGCGGCCACTCAGTGCATATGGAATTGGATGGATGGCGGCACTCCAGGACTTGTGGTCGAGAGCTCGATGTCCAACTCGAGCGGTGTCCAACCAGTGATGAGTGTGGGTTCTCAGGGTTTGGTGATGGGACCAGGAATATTTAACACCTTGTTGGGAGACATGGGGGGAGGGATTGAGTGCATCCTCAGCAGGTTTGTGGGTGACATTGAGCTGAGTGATGTGGTTGGTACTCTAGAGAAAGGGATGCCATCCAGAGGGACCTGGACAGGCTGGAGAGGTGGGTCTGTGCAAACCTCATGAAGTTCAACAAGGTCAAGTGCCAAGGTCAGGGCAATCCCAAACATGGACACAGGCTAGGCCATGAGTGGATTGAGAGCGGCCCTGCACAGAAGGACTTGCAGGTTCTGGTGGTTTGAAATACTGAACATGAGCCGGGCACCGCACGCCTGGCGGCCCAGAAAGCCGGTCGTATCGTGGGCTGCGTCCAGAAGCCGTGTGGCCAGCAGGTCGAGGGAGGGGATCTGTCCCGCTCTACTCGGCTCTCATGACACCATAGCTGGGGTACTGCGTCCAACTCTAGGACCCACAGCCTAAGGAACACACGGAGCTGCTGCAGTGGGTCCAGAGAGCCACAAAGGACCATCAGGCAACTGGAGCTACTGCCTTGTGAGGACAGGCTGAGAGGGTTGGGGCTGTGCCAGCAAAGAGAAGAGAAGGCTCCCAGGAGACATTCAGGTAAGAAAAGGGAGGACACTTGGTTGGGGTGTGTAGGGATGGGGACAAGGGCTACTGGTTTTCAACTGAAAAGCAGGTATATTTAGATTAGATATTGGGAAGGAATCCTTCCCTCTGAGAGGAGTGAGACACTAGAACAGGTTCTCCAGAGAAGTTGTAGAAGCCATTTCAGGAGGTCGAGCTAGATGATTTTAAGGTCCATTCCATCCTAAAGTGATTCTAAGAGTCATTGCAGGATTCTGGGTTATATGAAGTGGGAGTGCAACATGTTAAGATGAAAGAGCAGGGACTTCATCGACACGAGGCCTCCGCAAGTGGCCACTCCAAGGAGTTTGGATGTTCCGCGACAAGGAATGTTTGTGGCCCCACAGGGCTCTGGACACGGATAAAAGGCTGCGCTGCTCCAGGCTCTGCATCCTGCTCCTCTCTGGCCTGCCTTTCCTCGAGGAACGAGGTAAGCCTGAGTCCGCCCCATCTCTCCCTGTGGGCTGTACTGCTGTTCATGGAGGTGCCCCAGGCTGATCCTTGGGCTGCCTCAGCCTGGCCCTGACACAGAACTGTTGAGGGCCGTCAGCCTTCCATGGTGGTGGTGGGGACAGCTGGGGAAGAGGGGCTTTGTTCCAGCAGAAGGGGATCAATGGGGCTCACCACAGGGGGACGTGCCCAGCAGAATTCGCACCTGCCGTGGTGGTAGCAAAATGTGCCAGTGCATCCCCGGACACCTCTAACACAGCCATGTCTGTTCTGGAGATGGGCTGTGACCCGTCTTTCACAGGGGCCTTAAAGCCACTGTGCTGGGTCTATTCCTGAAGTGGGGCGGCCTTCCTGTGCCGTGCCACTCGCAGGGCACGAGGAGGGTCGTGGGAGCTGTAGGCAGAGCGCGTGTTTTGAAGACCAAATGTGTCCCTGGAGAGAGCTGAGGGACAGAGGGGACAAGACTGATCCTGGAGGCTGCTTGGTGCTCCCTGCTCTGTGTGCAGCTTTGCCTCCTGCGCCGAGAGATGTCTTGCTGCAGACCCTGTCCCACGGCCCTGCGGCCCCTGTGGCCCAACCCCCCTTGCAAGCAGCTGCAGTGAGCCCTGTGTCGCCCGCTGCGCTGACTCCACGGTGTACATCGAGCCTTCCGCCGTGGGTGGTGACCATGCCGGGCCCCATCCTCACCTCTTTCCCTCAGAGCACAGCCGTGGGATCCTCTCTGTCAGCTGCTGTGGGCAGCTCCCTCAGCACCGCGGGGGTTCCCATCTCTTCTGGGGGCTCCCTTGGGCTGGGGGGGTCAGGCCTGTGTCTGCCTTTCCCCCGCTGCGGCCAGATCTGCTGAAGCCGGCGGGTCATCCCCTCTGTCCTTGGCAAATGGGCCGATCTCTTTCCCTGCCTGGCCCCCACACACGTGTCCCTTGGTCTCTGTTCTGTGCCGCTGCTTTTGCTCCTTCTCATTAAAGCCTTGTGCAGCATCGCTGGAGAGTTGTGGTCGTTTGTTCTCCTCCTCCCTCAACCTACCACCTGCTGTGCCTTCCCTCTCCCATGGCAACAAATGTAACCCCAATGATGGGGCACTGCCCAGTGCTGGTAGAGCTCCTTGAACTGACTTGTAGAGCAATAGAAAGAAATCGGCAGGGGAAAGAGGAAAAGAGAAGCCACAGAGGAAAGGAGCAAGAAAGGAGCAGGACAAAAGACAAAGGTGGGCATACAAGTAATGCCAACAAAGTAACCTGGTGTTACCGTGGGAATGGTCCAACGTGGAAACCGCTGCCCAAAGCGTGTAGCCCAGTCTCCAGTCATTGGATGCGTCCAACATACAAGCAGAGAGTCCCAGAGCAGCCTCCTGTGCCTGACCCACTTTGGTGGGTGGCCTCCACCTCAGCTGCTGTGGGATTCATGCAGAGAACATTCCACAAGTGAACCAGCAGCACAGTAGAGCTGTGAGGGTGTCAGCATGCTGAGGGAACAAAAAAGCCCAGGTCCCACTGAGATTTTGAACTCAGATCACTGGATTCAGAGTCCAGAGTGCTCACCATTACACCATGGGACCTCCTGCACAGGTCACCTCTGGCTTCCTGTGCCCAGCCTTGCTCAGCCTTATGCCCCTGGCTGAGGCTGGCTGTCTCTCCATCACCTTGGACATCCATCACCCCCCAGTGCAGCCTTCCTGCAGGGCCTCCAGGCACTCTCTAATCACGCCATCCTTCCGGGCAGCAGCACAGCTCCTTCTGCAGGCCTGGCATGGCCTCTCTTACAAGTGCCAGGCTTGAACCTCGCACAATCTTGTCTTTCCAAATTGCAACAAGCTCTTCCTGGCTCAGGGCACGCCTTGGGGAGTCACCTTCACCCAGCAGAAGCCCCCCTTGCCTTCTCTTCTCCAGCCCAGACCAGCCCGCTCCTTAAGGACTATAAGAGGGAAACATTGCCCTGTCTCTACAAAAGGTGAATGAAGGACCTTCTGGGAACCCAGGAAAGGGGGCTGGAGAGGCAAGGAGAAAGGACAGGTGAGACACCAAGGGCTGAGCAACGACTGAGCCTCACTTCCTGTGGGGAAGAGGTTCACTCACTGCCCGTGGTGCAGAGCAAGGAGGGGCGGAGCCCTCCTGGAACTCTTCTTTCTCGAAGGAACTTGACTGCAAGGCATCCCAGGAGGACACAAGTCCAAATGCCTGCTCAAAGCAGGGCTGGAGACAAAGCAAGGAGCTAGGCAGCTCAGTGCCTGAGGCCCCGTTGGCAACGCCAGCGTGAGCCCGGGTGTGGAGAATTACGAAGATCTCTGCACACCTGGCTTCCAGTGGCTCACCGCTGTCTGGAGTCTCTGCAGGATCCAGAGCAGCCCCCGCAGTCTGCTTTTGCCAAGGCCGACCTGGCTCAAGCCAGTCTGTGCCTGCTGGGCTGGGAGGCGGCAGCATCGAGGCAGGAGGCCCGGCTGAGGGGAGCAGGAGCAGGAGCTCAGCTGCTCTGTGAGAGCAGAACTTGCAGAGGGAAGAACCACGCTGTTCGGGAGCAGGAGAGGCAGGCAGTGTGGAGCCAGGCTGAAACAAGCTGGTCTGCCTTGGCCAGGATGACCCGAGCCCTGCTCACTGCTTGGGAGGGCAGCTCTGCCAAGCACTACCCCAGCAAGGCTCCTGCAGCGCTGCTGCTTCCCGCTCCTGCCGCCCGCAGCCTGTGCTGCCTCCTGCTCCTCCAGTGCCCATGGGCACTGCCTCCCGCACTGCCACCTCACACCCTGGCCTGGCTCCAGCTCCTGCACCTCTCACACTGCCTGCCCCCTCCTTCCAGCCCCCTGCACACACCCCAGCCCCAGCTCCTGGCATGTGCCTGCGCTCCTCTGGCTCTGACACGTGGGCAAACTCACACTGCTGGGTGCTCACAATGGAGCCACTCCAGTTCTAGAACACAAGTCCTGTTTCACCGGGGAATCCTCCGTGGTCCCCAGGCCTTTCAGGAAGCCTCTTCAGTGCCATGGCTACTCTGCAGGATGGAGCGCCATCCGGAATATTCACGTGCCCCAGCAATGGTGCTGGGGTGCCACAAGCTTCACAGATGTTTCAGAGTTGTGGTGACAGCAGGAACCAGCTGTGTCCTGGGCAGGCCAACTCCTAAAGGTTTTCCAAGAGAGACGGTGCCCACAGCACCCCGTGTCTCCTCCACTCCCAACTGCCAGCCACCTCTAGCCACTACAGTGTCCCTTGGGAATATCGCCTTGGCCCTGATCCTGGATCACCCTACAAATGGTCACGGCAGCAAACAGACGAGGACGGAGAAAGCTCCCAGGTCTTTGAGTTGAGCACGCTGGTCTTTCCCACACGCGGAGCAGCCTGAGCTTCCTCTGCCCCTGCATGGGCCTGGAGGTGCCCTCCTGTGCCTGGGAAGTTGCGGATTGAGCTGCCTGCAGGGAAGGGAGGAAGACCTGTGTGCCCGTAATACGCAGGGCCTCGTGGGGGAGCCGTGCCTGCTGCTGCACAGCTGCCCATAGGCCATGCTGAGGGGCCCTTTGGGAGTGTTGGGGCCCGAGAAAGCCAAAGAGAAAGTGCCACCAAAGCCTAGGGAAAAACAGAAACTCCCACACAACATCTTTTCAATGTTAGAGAATCAGGCATTACTTTATTCTGGCCAGGATTTGCAATAGAAATTACTCCATCCACACATGCCTGGTTTGTGCAGTGGAAATTTTTCCGTCACACACGGTTCTTTACCAGATTTTTCACATATTTTTACGTGAAAACCCCAAAGAAATTCGTCTTCATTGGACCTAAATTACACAATCCTTAGTATTCGATCTCCTATTGGTTATTGATCCCTTTTCCCTTGATGCTGATTTGGTTCTCTGATCAATCTTTTCCCAGACCACGTGTCTCCAGCCCCACTAGGCGGTAATGTTAATGTCCATTTATCTCCTCTGTGTCTTCTGGCCACTCACAACCTGTAAATGCATGTTTCACTCTCATAATCCGGGAATCTTCTTTTGTTGATTGACGCCTACCAGGCCCCACCCAGCAAACTCAAACCCTGGATAAACAGAGTCTTTTGAAGAAAAGCTTCGATTCCCCTCCTCCTGGGCAAAGGTGAACAAACCCCTGACTAAAGTTAGTTAAAAAAATTATAAAAGTTGTATCATTTCTAACAAAAGCAGGTAGTGGGGCAGAGGGAAGAGGAGGGCTATGGCCAGGGTTGCCCAAAGAGCTAGAGCCAAGCAGGGTAAAAGTTGTTGGGTGAGGCAGCGTGAGTGAAAAAGTGCCCTAGCAGAGGATGGTTTCGATCCATCGACCTCTGGGTTATGGGCCCAGCACGCTCCCGCTGCGCCACTCTGCTCCTCCAGGGCCTTGGCCACCACTGCCCCCAGCCGAGCCTGAGCCTGCCCGGGCACTGCTGGCTCTCGCACCTTCCCTCCTCTCTGCTTGGCCTCCCCCGCCCCACAAAACGGACTCCCCGACAAATTCATCTCCCTTGGGCACGCGCTCCACAGCTCCAGGGCCTGGCCTTGCCCTTCTCCCACACCTCCCGCACGCAGCCCTGCACGGCCACTTGCCCTTTGACCACCCACGCTGGCGCTGCACGTGCTCAAGGCACCCCCGGAGGCAGGCTGCAGCCTTGGGCCTTGCTAGGGACGGGGGCACCTGAAATCCAGCGACATCCTGGCGGCTGCAGCCCTGCCCAGAAATCCAGCTCTGCTCCAGCACGCTGCGGGACTGCACCTGCCCGACAGTTCGGTTCTTTGCTGGCCAAGGAGGGACGCAGGCTCCCTTTGCCTGGAATTACCAACGGAAGGAATTCTCCTCTTTTAGCTGTGCAAATTCTGGTGCCTCAGCTCAATGCTGCTCACGGTTACCGTGAAGGAAAAGCTCTGAGTTCTAGGCACTTTGTGCTAAGCAGGTTGTCAAGCTGCAGGTCCTTGCCTTTCACGCTCGGTGCTAATGCAGGTGACGAAATGCTCAGCTCCAGGTGCTGGTGCCATCTGCATTTCCCTTTCCTTCTTCATTGATGCCGACAACATCTCTGAGCTTCTTTTCCCTTGCAGGGCTTCCCCCCCACCAAGTGGCTTGGCTGCAGGGCGCAGACCTTGCAGCAGCAATGGGCTTTTGTCCCCTGCCCTTAGGTGTGCGCCTGGCTGGCTTTCCCTTGCCCCAAAAGGCCCTCAGAAGCCAGGCAAGGCCGCCAGCAGCTCCTCCCTTGCGGCTGCTCTGTGGGAGCAGCCGGGGCTGCAGTGCAGGAGCCCTCTGGGGCTGTGTCGCAGCTGCAGCGTGGTCAGCTGCCCGCAGCCCAAAAGGGGCATGCGCCCCGTAGTTGGCAGGATTCGAACCTGCGCGGGGAACCCCAATGGATCTAGTCCATCGCCTTCACCACTCGGCCACAACTACCTGCCCCAGCCCTCCCTGCCCTGCACATCACATACCCGCGCCACGACACCGATGCCCAGGCACTTCAGGCCAAGGCTCCTCTTAACGAGTGTTTGAGATTGCTTAAAAAAATCACTGGCAAGGGTATCAGCAAAAGCCAGATTCCATATTAAATGAAAGCACAACAAAGTTTGTTGGCAAAATCACTCTTCTACTTACAGGACAGTTAAGGCACAACGAGGAAAAACAAGCAACAACAAAACCAAACAAAATCCAAGCAAGCAAAACAGAAATGAACCAAGAACTATCTAGGGGAGTGTGTGTGTTTGCGTGTGTGTCTGCGCGTGTGTGTGTGTCTGTGTGTGTGTGTGCGTGTGACAAAACAGCGAGGGCAAGGATATAAGGAACGCGGCTAAAAGCTTAACAGCACTCAAACGTAACAGTATTTTAACTTAACCTATACCTTAGACCTAATTACTATTTAACCTTAAAATTTAACAGAGGAATAACACTTTAATAGCATTTAACCTAACAAATAATTTCGAAGTTATACTTAGCAACTTAGCAGAAGAACAACACTTAGCAGCATTTAGGTAAGTTTGTAACTGTAACTTGACCTTACTTACAGGCCTAACTTACTTAGATATCCAAGGTACTTAAACATCTAAGAAAGCAGTATTTCTCCCAGATTTGCTATAGCATATGCACACGTGCACGCACACAGACATAAAGAGTCAGTGCCAGCAAGGCACCAGTGAAAAATTCCCCTCAGAGGTCAGTGAAATACTCACTTTGGATGCCTTTGCATCTCCCGACGGGCGAAGGGTCGGGCCTCAAGGAGTGAGGGTGTCAGCCCAGGACTCGTTGTTCGGCAGTCCTCCAAGTACTGCAAACCTGAGAGTTTGCTGGCTCCGAGAGGCATCTCACTCCGAGGGAGATTGCTGGTCGCAGCCTGCTGCGGTCCAGGAGAGCTCAAATGGTCTCATTTTGGACCGCTGTTTATAGGGTCGCAAGAGAGTGGGCTTTAGCCATAACAATGTTTCATCCTGGCCACAGTTTGCGTTGGCACTTTCTTTGAAAGTGTGAGAACGGGAATGTTATGGCGTTCAGACAACAAAAGTATTTTCCAAGACTGGTCGTAAGGAAAACAGGAGCTCATCAGACAGCAGCTCTTGGGAAGAGACAGTGTTTCTGATAAGCTCGGGAAGAGCTGAGTCCAGGTGCTGTTTTCAAGGCGGAGGCCTAATGAGCATTTCTCAGATCTCAGTGCGGCCTGAAAAAGGAAGGGGGAGGAATGCACCACCACAGCTCCACTCCACCTTTGTAGCTGGGACTCTCGCAGAGCCAGACGGGCCCCTGAGGCCACATTCCAGAGGCCCGAGAGGCACAACCCCAGGGGCTCCGGCTGCAGCTCCCTGAGCCTTGGCCTCAGCCAGGCACCTGGGAGACCCTGCCCTGTGGCTGTGGTCATTCATCCTCTCCTGTGCTCCTCCCCCTGACAAGCCTTGACTGAACCAGCTGCAAGAGGAAGCATCCCCTTAACCAAACCAGCCGGGCAGTGAAAGGCCCCTCACCACACCAGGTGCTGTTGCATGATACAGCTGGGAACAGCCGTGACCGTAACAGCAGCATCAGCTTCCCGTGAGCAAGCAGCATGAGGCACGGTGGGGAACAAAAGATAATCAGTCGTCCCCCGACAGCCTTGGAACCTTCTCGCGATGAATTGTAGCCCAAGTGGAAGACCACCATTGTCGCTTCAGTTTCGGAAACAATTTCCAAATGTCTTGGGAGTTGTTTCCAGTGGTTACCACCATGGATTATGTCAGAGATGGAACCTTACTGATGACTAAGGCAAATCATCTCGTGAGCCTGTAAACAGCTCTGTCTTGGGTCAGGCTCTTGGAGGCCTCCTGGACCACCGCGGGCTGTGCCAGCACCTCCCTCTGGGTGGAATATCTCTCACAGCCTGAGAACCATAAAGCTGGGGTACTCGAAAGACCACCACTGATGACGAGGCCTGGTTTGATCCACACACACATCCACGCACACTCCTCGAAGTCCAACCCACGCTTGGTTGAGAAACACAAAGGGATTTGATGTGAGCGTTTCACTGAGCCCGAGGGGCATTTTCGATAGGTACGTTTACACACCTGAATACAGATGTGCTCTTCTCTGTGCCTCTGTGTGTGTGTGAATTGATAATGGTATGAATGTTGTCGCTGTGAATTTGTAATTAAGTCCTCGCTATGACTGTGGATTGAGTGCTGCTAAACCCTTTTGCACCCTTCTAATTTTGTATCCATATCCTTTGCATACCGTACCCTTCTAAATGCACAGTCTCCCTATAAAACATTAAACATTGATTACAATTCAATATTCTATTTATGCTTCATCCATTTAGTAAGTAACAGAGTGAACTTTGCCATCAAACTCTGTTGAAGCCACACTGCCTATGTCCAGCCATGAAAAGAAGTGCTTTTCTCCTTTCCAGCCCACAATCCTGTACTCATCCCGTTGAGAAAATTCCAAGATCACCAACAGAAGAGAGAAGATTGATTTTCCAACGCTTTTGTGAAGAAGCTTTGACAGGACTGAAAAGTTACTCAAAATATCTTTACTAACTCTCACAAAGAACAAATTGGCACCAAGCCCTGCAGGACCGTGACCTCCAGGTTACAGACGCAAGCTCAGTGACTGAGGCTTTGGTGCTCTGGTGTAATTTCTGGGAGTTCTTTGTGCAGCTGCAGGTAAGCTCAGGACAGCAGCCAGTGCTCACCCTGGCAGAGCAGGTGGTAGGTGAGGGAGGAGGAGAACAAACGACCACAACTCTCCAGCGATGCTGCACAAAGGCTTTAATGAGAAGGAGCAAAAGCAGCGGCACAGAACAGAGACCAAGGGACACGTGTGCGGGGGCCAGGCAGGGAAAGAGATCGGCCCATTTGCCAAGGACAGAGGGGATGACCCGCCGGCTTCAGCAGATCTGGCCGCAGCGGGGGAAAGGCAGACACAGGCCTGACCCCCCAGCCCAAGGGAGCCCCAGAAGAGATGGGAACCCCCGCGGTGCTGAGGGAGCTGCCCACAGCAGCTGACAGAGAGGATCCCACGGCTGTGCTCTGAGGGAAAGAGGTGAGGATGGGGCCCGGCATGGTCACCACCACCGGCGAAGGCTCGATGTACACCGTGGAGTCAGCGCAGCGGGCGACACAGGGCTCACTGCAGCTGCTTGCAAGGGGGGTTGGGCCACAGGGGCCGCAGGGCCGTGGGGGACAGGGTCTGCAGCAAGACATCTCTCGGCGCAGGAGGCAAAGCTGCAACACAGAGCAGGGAGCACCAAGCAGCCTCAGGATCAGTCTGTCCCTCTGTCCCTCAGCTCTCTCCAGGGACACATTTGGTCTTCAAAACACGCGCTCTGCCTACAGCTCCCACGACCCTCCTCGTGCCCTGCGAGTGGCACGGCACAGGAAGGCCGCCCCACTTCAGGAATAGGACCCAGCACAGTGGCTTTAAGGCCCCTGTGGAAAGACGGGTCACAGCCCATCTCCAGAACAGACATGGCTGTGTTAGAGGTGTCCGGGGATGCACTGGCACATTTTGCTACACCACGGCAGGTGCGAATTCTGCTGGGCACGTCCCCCTGTGGCTGAGCCCCATTGAACAAAGCCCCCTCTTCCCAGCTGTCCCCAGCCACCACCATGGAAAGGCTGACGGCCCTTCAACAGTTCTGTGTCAGGGCCAGGCTGAGGCAGCCCAAGGATCAGCCTGGGCAGCCTCCATGACAGCAGTTCAGCCCACAGGGAGAGATGGGGCGGACTCAGGCTTACCTCGTTCCTCGAGGAAAGGCAGGCCAGAGAGGAGCAGGATGCAGAGCCTGGAGCAGCGCAGCCTTTTATGCCGTGTCCCAGAGCCCTGTGGGGCCACAAACATTCCTTGTTCGCGAAACATCCAAACTCCTGGGAGTGGCCACTTGCGAGGCCTCGTTGCTGATGAAGTCCCTGCCTCTTTCATCTCACACATTTTTCTCCAGTTTCACACCAGCCAACAGAGAAATGATTCATCTGTGTCCCAGCTTCCTAAGGCCACTTGACTTGGAGGTCCCAGGCCGGTGCGTAAGGTGAGTTTAAATGAATTTGTGTAGCGTCTATGGCTTCCGTCACTTGTTCTTCTTGACTGTTATTTTGGCTCCAGTTACAGTTAAATTCAGCCATGAGAGACGCCTCAGGTCAGCTCTCAGGAGCTTTCAGTGCAGGCACTCAGGCCAATCCTGAGAGTCATTTCTTCCACGGGTCATCACAGATGTACGGAATTCTGTGGGTCAGTTGAGGCAGAAAGTCAGCACTGCACAATCCCGTAGTCGGGAAGAGACCCAACTCTGCAGGGAGGTGGCAAAGCTCAGTGGCAAGCAAAGTCCATGTTCAGCTGGAAGGATACCCCTGCAGGCCTGAGCGACAGCCATGGGGAATTGCTTACGGTCCACAGGCTGTACCACGGCCTGGTTTTGTGATCAAAGAGATGCCGCGTCCTTCCCTTAAAAAGACCCACAGCCACATTGACCTGTTTTGCTCAGCGTGTTCATCCCAGAGGCCAGAGACCTGGATGGTGGCTTTGGGGAAAAGGCTAAGGGCAGGGAGCCCAAAGCTCAGGGCTCTCTTTTCTGGGTCAGGAGTGGGTATTTCCCATTCCATGCATTTTACATTTCAAAGGGACACTGGATCAGTCTCCCAGAGCACGTGGGTGTCCTTGTGATGTGGAGGAGTTGGGAAAATCCCTGAGCTCCAGGCAAACCTGAGTCACCCAGTGTGGACTTCAGTGGACTGGGTGCCGCAGACTCAGGCGTTCGAGGGTTAACAGAGCTCATATCCTTAATGTTCTGCTGCCATGAAGGGCATTTCCCCACCTTTTATCCCCATTCCTGGATCACCTGGCGCTTCTCTGCAGTGTCCTGCGTTTGCTGTCTCCCAAGGCATGGAGACGTGCCTTTTGGTGGCTGCTCAAGGGCCGTAGTGACTCAGAGTACCCCAGACCCACCCCAGCAGGTCTGGATGGAGCTCTAGAGGTCTTGTGCTCCTATCAACTGCTCTGGGCAGATCAAACTGTCCCGGTGCCTCAGCAGGCTCTGGGCCTTTGTCCTGCTGACTTCTAAGCACTGACACAGCTCAAGAAAGAGGTCACTGTCCCTTGTGCAGCTCTCCCAGGCCTGTCCCTTGTCTTCCCCCAGGGAGCCCTGGGATTTCCTTTCTTGCAACTTGTGATTGCTGCCTCTTGCCCTTTGGCAGTGCACCTCTCAGTAGAGTTTGGCTTCATTCTCTCCAGAACCTCCAGGAGGTGGTGGAGACAGCAGCTCCACGCCCCCCTCCACACCTTGCTCATCTCCACCAGGTTGCACAAGCACAGTGCCCTCGGCCTCCTCCCATACGTCAGGTGCTGCAGCCCTTATGTTCTGCCTGGTCCTCTGCCAGTGCCTCTCTTCATAAGAGATCACCACCAGCACCTCCCTTGTCCCTGGGGACACCAAATGGGGACACCAAGCCAGATGTGGCCTCTGCAGTGCCAAGGAAAGGGCACCATCCACAGGGTGATCAGATCCCAGGCTTATGGGGTGGGATCTGGAGATGGGCAGTAAGGAACTCTCAGGATTAGGGGTGAAAGCTCTCTTGGGACAGACTTTCTCTCTGCTTTCCAGCCCTTCTGCCCCAAAGGGGTTCCTTGTCACTGGCCTGAGAGTGCAATGCAGAGCAGGTGGCATTCCCTG
>JACSVZ010000016.1:91921-119922 GCA_014706295.1 Lycocorax pyrrhopterus obiensis
TTCAGAGGACAATGGGACAAGGCCCACGGCTTCTGGAGGCAACTGGGAAGTTTGTTCTTCTCAGAGCAGGAGCAGAGGACTTCCAGTGGTCTCTCCCAGCCTCCATATCCTGGGTTGCCCTGCATCCCATGGGCCCTTGAGCAGCCACCGAAAGGCAATGCCTTTTGGAAAGCTGCAGCAGCAGCAGCACAGGATTACACAGATGTACGAGGTGGTTTGGGACTGGTCCTAAAGGTCTGGAATGCCCCTGACAAAGGCAAAACTTTGGAGGGAAGAGGCTATGTGCTCTGGTATCCCTGGAATGCCTGAGTCCAGGGCACTGTGTGCACTCATTTCCACATCAGGATGATTCAGGTTTGCCTGAAGCTCATGGATTTTCCCAACTCTTCCACATCACGATGATTCCCACATGCTCTGGGAGACTGATCCAATATCCCTTTGAACTGCGAATGCATCGAATGGGCAAAGGGATGCCTGCCCCAGGAAAAAGAGCCATGAGCTGTTGGGCTCCCTGCCCTCAGCTTCTTCCCCAAAGCCGCCACGCAGATCCTGGCCTCGGGGGTGGACACGCTGAGCAAAATGGGTCAATTTGTCTTTCCGGAAGAGATGTAGGCATGCCTTTGATCACCTTCCTACGTGTTGATTTCCTTGTTTTCTAGAGGATCTCAACTTCCCAGGCTGAGGCCAGAGCTCTGGTTGTAAAATGCATGAGGGCCCTGCTTAGTTTTCGAGGGACACACAGCTGTGGAGAGTCCCTTAGAGAAGTCCCTTGAGAGACAGTTTATCGAGTCCTTGGTTTTCTCCTCTTGGTTGGGAATCTGCCTCTGTTCCCCAGGCTCACGGGCAGAAAAAAGCAGGCTGTGGCAGAGACTGATAACAGAAAGCAGGCCCTCGTGGTCCTCACTCCTCTCAATGAGGAGCTTCCCTCCAGCCCACAGTGATCCTACTTTGCCACTGAGTTTTGCCACAGCCCTGGAGAGGTGCGTCTCTTCTTCTCTACGGGACTGTGCAGCCTTGACCTTCTGCCTGAACTTACCCACCGTCTCCTCCTTGTCAAAGTGACCCTTGGGGAGAAATGCCTCTCAGGGCTGGCTTGTGCATCTGCACCAAAAGCACTTGAGGGCTCACTCGAGGTGTCTCTCATAGCTAAATTCCACTGTTGACAGGCGGCCACTGTCCCCATGAAGAGGGCAATGTGACAAAGGCAATCCGTATGACACAAACCCACCTCCAATCTTCCTCCACTCCAGCCTCAGACCTCTGAGCCAATTGGCCTTATGCTTCTGGGACACAGATGAATTGTTTTGATGTCGGGACACAGCCCACTCACTTGGCCCTGGTCCCGACAGGAACTTAAACCACTCAGTCATCTGCTGGCAAAGCGGCACAGGGAACTGCCAGCACTCCTGGGAACTACTAGAGTGTGTTGAGGACAACTTCCTAGCACAGGGGATGGAGAGCCTGACCAGAGGAGAGGCACTGCTTGGATCTGCTCTTTGCATCCTTCTCTCTAAATAGGAGTGACGTGGGTTTTGTGGGGGGCGGCCACTCAGTGCATATGGAATTGGATGGATGGCGGCACTCCAGGACTTGTGGTCGAGAGCTCGATGTCCAACTCGAGCGGTGTCCAACCAGTGATGAGTGTGGGTTCTCAGGGTTTGGTGATGGGACCAGGAATATTTAACACCTTGTTGGGAGACATGGGGGGAGGGATTGAGTGCATCCTCAGCAGGTTTGTGGGTGACATTGAGCTGAGTGATGTGGTTGGTACTCTAGAGAAAGGGATGCCATCCAGAGGGACCTGGACAGGCTGGAGAGGTGGGTCTGTGCAAACCTCATGAAGTTCAACAAGGTCAAGTGCCAAGGTCAGGGCAATCCCAAACATGGACACAGGCTAGGCCATGAGTGGATTGAGAGCGGCCCTGCACAGAAGGACTTGCAGGTTCTGGTGGTTGAAATACTGAACATGAGCCGGCACCGCACGCTGGCGGCCCAGAAAGCCGGTCGTATCGTGGGCTGCGTCCAGAGCCGTGTGGCCAGCAGGTCGAGGGAGGGGATTGTCCCGCTCTACTCGGCTCTCATGACACCATAGCTGGGGTACTGCGTCCAACTCTAGGACCCACAGCCTAAGGAACACACGGAGCTGCTGCAGTGGGTCCAGAGGAGCCACAAAGACCATCAGGCAACTGGAGCTACTGCCTTGTGAGGACAGGCTGAGAGGGTTGGGGCTGTGCAGCAAAGAGAAGAGAAGGCTCCCAGGAGACATTCAGGTAAGAAAGGGAGGGACACTTGGTGCCGCTGGGCCCGGGAGCAGGGCGTGGTTGGCTTGGGGCTGAAAGCGGGGTCAGAGGGCCAAGGAGGGGCGGCCATGCAATGTCCCTTTCGACTGTCGACGCGAGCGGCCTGCTGGCACCGCTCAGCACGGGGCATTGCAGCGCTCGCAGGGCCGCACGCGGGCGCAGCGCCAGCCACAGGTGCGGGCCGGTCAGGGGAGGCAGCGCGCCGAGGGGTTGGGCCGGGCGTGAGGGCGGCGCGGGACTTGCCGGCAGGTGATTGAGTGCGGCTGGGCTTGAAGGCGCCAGTATGCCCGGGCTTGGCTTCCCGGCTGACATGAAGCGCACCTTGGGCTTTTAAGCAGTGCAAGAGCGGAGATGGCCTCGGGGAGAGATTTTCAGACTCTGCCATCTTTTGGAGGGCGGGAGTTTACTGTGGAGCTTGCTCCCACCCACCTTCTCCCCCCCTCCCCCCCGCCACTCTAGATCTGCTCCCGGGGTGGCAGTGACTGTAGGAAAGGGGCATCCCTCAATGGGACATTTCTGGGTCAGCTCTAGACAGAAATGTCAAGGGCAAACTGGCACTGGGCCAGCATGGGGTCTCCTCCTTTCCTCAGCCTCGTCTCTTTTGGCAGCTGCCAAGCCATGGGGACAAGGACCGGGCGGGGAGGGGTGTCTTTCCATAAGCCTGGACAGCAGATATTGGGGGTCCCTCTCCCTCTGCAGGGGGTTTTGCAGAGCACAGGGAGGACTGGCAGGGATGGGGCATAAGTGCCAAAGGAGGGGGGAGATTTGGGGTGGGGGGGACACAGGGACACCCCAAAACCCCCCAAATTTTCCCTTTGCCCTCCCTGAACCAGCCCAACTTCACTCCTAAAATGGCTTCAAAATGCCCCAAATCTTGTCCACCAGTGAGGGGGCGGGTGGGGGCATCAGGACACACCTGTGTCCCAGCAGCTGTGTGCCCAGCCAGGAGTAGGGCTGGGGCTGCAGAGGGGTCCTCCCAAATTTTCCCCGGCAAGATGACACAGCCGGATATGGGCTGGTGAGGGCTGGCTCAGGCTTTGCTGTCCACCTCCATGCCATGAGGAAGCACAAAATCCACCTGCATCTTCTGCAGGAGGCCATCCTGGAGCAGAGCCTTTCCCAAAGGAAGTTGTGAGCCTGTGGCAAGCCAGTGCCTGAGCAGGACCTAGTACCAGCAGGACCTGTGGAAGCCTGGAGAGAGGAGCTCACCCGGAGCAGGTTCCTGCCGGGATTAATGATCACCTGGGTTCCCACCAGGGCCTCCTTGGTCCCAAAAGGCCCCCAGTGTCACTATGGTCCCTCAATTCCACCAGGTCCCATAGCATCACAGTGGTCTCCAGGGTTCCGTCAGCTTCCCTAGTGTCCCACGGTCTCCAGGATTCCCTGAGCTTCTGTGGTGTCACAGTGGAGCCAGTGTTCCATGTGGTTGCACAGCATCACAAAGGGTCTCCTGGAAGCCACCAGCTCACAAAGCACCGTGGATTCTGTGCTGCCCCGCTGTGTCACCGTGGCCGCTGGCTTCCACCAGCCCCCGCAGTGTCCCAGTTGGCCCTTGGCTGCAGGAGTGGGTGGCTGGGAGTTGCTGCTCCCCTGGCAGCTGGAGGAGAGGCAGCAGGGACAGCATGCAGACAGTGCCATGGCCACTTCTGTGGCCACTCATGTCTCTGTCCCTGGCACAGCCGTGGTGTGTAACACCGGCTCCGGGTCCTTAGGTGTGCAGGTGACAGTCAGGGCCTGGAGCACCTGTGACAGGAAAGGGGGACGCCCTGGGGCAGGAGACCGGCAGGGATTCATTCCCCACACACTGCAGCTCCCTGTGCCAGGTGAGACTGACCCCCAGTGTGAAGCCAGCCCTCTCTGGAAAACAGCCAGGGCCATGGCAGCCCACAGCTCCCTGCAAGGCCCAGCTTTGGCAGCTTTGAGGCCCAAAGGCCAGTGCCAGACAGTTTGCCCCTCATATTTCTGTCTAGAGCTGACCCAGAAATGTCCCATTGGGGGGTCCCCCTTTCCTGTCACAGTCACTGCCATCCCTGGAGCAGATCCAGAGTGAGGGGAAGGGGGGGGGGGAAAGGTGGGTGGGAGCAAGCTCCACAGTAAACTCCCGCCCTCCAAAAGATGGCAGAATCTGAAAGTCTCTCCTCGAGGCTATCTCCGCTCTTGCACTGCTTAAAAGCCCAAAGGTACGCTTCACCTCAGCCGGGAAGCCGAGCCCCAGCATACTCGCACCATAAAGCCCAGCCCCACTGAAATGGTTAAAATCATCTTACTTGGGCATGCTTTGGTATACAGGGGCTAGAATAAGATACATTGTAACCAATGTAGAAGCTAGCTGAATAACTTGGCAAGAGATAGGGAACAAAGCTTGAAAAAATGAGGGACAAAGCTTGCTAAATCCAGTGAAGAAACTGCTGAAACAGCTAGCAAGAGACTGCGCATGCCTAGAGGAGAAAGGTGAAAAGTGCAAAGCGAGGAAGATGTTCAGCCTTCATCAAAACGACCACCAAACCTTCCTCAGCACAACCATCAGGGAGCACCGCGCCTGCGCTCCGTGTGTGCTAATGGTAATAATGAGTTCTAAGAAATAGTTTGCATAGCCACACCTTTTCTAGGGAAAATGATGAATATGCATACATTGTAACCATATATTGCAAACTTCTGTATGTCTGGTATGTGCGTGTTAGGAGGAGCAATCCCCCCACACACCCAGCATGCTGAATAAAGCAAATACCTGCTTCTTGGACTTTGTCTCGGAAGTGTCTCTTGGCCTGGTTTGGGACAAACCAACTGGCCACCCAGATGGGACCCTAACTCTGCTCAGCTGTCAGATCCAGGGGTAAGCAGATTTCCCAGTTGCAACCCTGAATTTTCAGGGGGAGCTCAGCTGTCCTTTGGCTCATGGCAGGAGCAGACAAGGACCATCTGCACCAAATTAAGGTATTTGCTATTTTTGTTAAGCAGAAATACCTGCAGGTCCAGGGTGTAAGTCCCTGAGGGTGGGTTGAAAGCCCCGAGGAGACTAGGTCTCCCAAAATTAGTCCCAGGTAAAGAGAAAGGTACCTTTAGGGAACAAGGGGGTGGACCCTGCTCTTAGGGGGACTGGAGGCCCCAGAGGTAAGAGTCCCTGCTGTTGTATTAGGGGTTGGAAGCCCCAGGGGTAGGACTCCACTGTCGTTCTGCTATTTTGTTCTGTTTTGTTGCTTTTTACTGCTGTGTTATTGTGGTATTTACTGTGGAATCACTGCTATTTTGTTTTGTTGTGTTGCCATTTTACTGTGGGGTTTTTTTTTTTCTTTTTTCTTCTGCGGTTTTCACTGTGGAATGAGTGGGAGTGAAACAGACTGAAAGAGACGCACATGAAGCGAGTGTGGAATCCTAATCTGCATTTCCATAACCCAGCGACGGGAATGGCCAGAGAAAAGCGAAGTGATTGGCAACAAGTGAATAAGTATAAATGGTATAAACCATTGGTTTGGGGTTCAACCTTGTTATCCAGAGGGAGGTGGATGGTATTATTGGAGGGGAAAGATTTTAGCTTTGGACTGGGAACACCCAGATCTCCAACACTATATAAATACAACACCACCAGGTTACACAGTACCACCAGGGTTTTTCCTTGAAATTCCTTGTTTGTTGTGGGGTAAGAAGTGTGAAACTTGGACTTTGTGTGAATGTGTTCATTGTCAGAGAAGATGGTATTGTACGTCTACTAAGAGAGATACACAGTGCCCTAAATGTTGGGAAAACGAGCTTACTTTTAGGCTAGGGAGAGAACGGATTCAATACCGACTAGGCAAGGAACACAGAAAGGATTTCACAAGATTGGCCGAGGATAAGGGCAGCATGGCCAAGGAGAGTAAGAGAACCTGAAAAGGCAATTATTATTTCCCTAGTGTGTGGGAGAAAGGACTCGGTTCCCCAGACCTGGGAAGTTTTAGAGAAGGCTTGGGAGAAAGTCTGTAGAAGGTGCAGAGGCAGGTTTGATTGGCAGAAGGAGGAAAGGAGAAGACCATGGGATCATCAGTAAGCAAGGAGATAACACAGAAGAGTCCATTAGAGCGTGTGTTGGCACATTGGAAGGAGCTAGGAGGAATCTCTGGAGGACCTATGAAAAAGAGCACCCTGACTAAGTACTGTAATCAGTGGTGGCCACTGTATAAATTAGATGATGGTGAAAAGTGGCCAGAGAATGGGACCCTAAACTATAACTATATGCACCCTACTGCAGTTAATGTTATTTTTAAGGAAGAAGAACAAATAAGATGAAGTTTCTTACGCCGACTGCTTCTTTAAGATGTAAGCTGGAGTGGCGGAAGCAGTGTGGCATTAATTTAGCACCACAGGACTCAACAGTCCTGTTGTTAGAAAAAGAAGTAAAAGGAAAAAGCCGCATGAAGAGGTGTTGCTCCTAATGCAGTATAAGAGAAAGATGCTTAAAACTTAAGGCTGAAAGAGAGCCCCTTGGCCCTCCGACCCCGCTTTTGGCCCCAAGCCTACCCTGCCCCACTCCCGGGCCTGGAAGCAGAACCCCCCCACCTGCCCCTCTTCTCCTTGCCACCTTTGCATTCACTGCTGGCCTGCCGCCATTGGTATTCGCTCTGGCAACAGCACCAGCCAGCTGTGCCTCCAGAGCCTCAGGAACCCCCTCATGCTCAGCCTGCGCAGGGTCCCCTCTTTGCCACGGCCTTGTGTCATTTGGCCCCTGCCAGCCTGTGAGGACAGGTTAGGATCAGCTGTCAGGGTTAGGGGTCAGGGTTAGGAGTCAGGGTTGCAGTTAGGGGTCAGGGTGAAGGTAAGGGTTAGAGTTAAGGTTAGGTTTGGATTAACCCTTTAAGGCTAGGGTTAGAGTTAGGGGGTTCAACCTGATGATCAACAATCATTAGTTTAATTAGGTACCAGCGTCATCTTTCACTCTTGCAGATGCCAAAAAGTTTAAAGCATCCAGCAGCTACTTTGCAACAAGGCCCACAGCCAAAAGCCAGGACTGGCCTTCACCTTCCCCTTGCAGCATACAAACTCTGTCAGATGGACAGGTCATTCTCACTTTCCTTCTCAGCTACATGTAAAAGCACATGCTCTCAGTGTTGCAGAGTCCTTAGCGAAACCAAACAGCAGTTCCACTTCAAACTGCTAAATGTGCCAGGACAGAAAGCTTTCACTGACCTTGCCTTGTCTTTTCCTTGCAGCTTTTCCTCTTCAGAGCACGCACTGAAGCTATGCACTTTGCTTCTCAGCTGAGTGTATTGTCACAGTGCCGGAGTCCCATACATCCATCTCCTCGCACAGACAAACGGCTTCTGTCAAAACATGCCGATGCTATGCGCTTTCCTTCTCAGCTATTCGCACCGTCACGTTCTGTGTCCAGCTTGCAGTCTGAATCTAAACCGAGGAGTTTCTGGCTATATCTCGCATGCACAGATGTGCGAGGAGGAAAAAGTTGCTCAGACCTTGCCACTTACGCTCAAAAATGTCCGTTCACTCCGCAATCAAATGACAGCTTTCTTTCCTTTACATCCTGCAAACTTCACACGCACACACACACATACACACACACACTGGAGTGATGCACTTCCTTTCTCAGCTGAACTCACCCATCCCCCACCTTGACTTTCTCTACTGCTTTGCTCTTGGCCTTGCCATGCATGGACAACAAATGTCTTTCCTCTTAAGACACCCATGGTGTTGCCTACCCCTCCCTTACATTCCTTGCCTTTCCTACCCAACATTGCATTTCCTTGTCATTCCTGACCATTCCTTTCCTTTGCCTTCCTGACCGATCCATGTCCTTCCTGTCACGATCTGCCTAAGACAAGCGTGATGGTTCGTTTACCTGATCTCAGAGTGCAAAAGAAACACAAACGGGGATTTTAACTTTAAATCACAAACAATGCACTTTATTGAGTGCCAACAACACGATTATGCAATAGAGGAGAGAGAGAGATATAGTGAAACAAAGTATAGAGAGAAAAAGAGGGGGGGTTAATAGCTACCAACGGGAGGCAAATCCTTGTGGTCCTGCCAATAGATCCGTCTTCTTTCCGTGGGGAGATCTAGTAGGGGTCTTCTCAGAAAGTCCCTTTATAGTTTTTTTCAAAAGCGAGGGGCAGCTAGCCAAGAGGTAGGGGAATAGGACCCATTGTTTTGGGGTAATGGTGCAGGGCAGGTGCACAGGACATTCTTTCTCGCTCCAGTACAGCCTTTCCCGCCTGGGCAGGCAAGGAACAGCACCAGAGCAACCGGTTCAGCGTGCACACCTGCAGGCACTTGGCAGACATCCCACCTTGGTCTGGCTAGGACTCCTGTACCCTCTTTCCCCCTTTGGGGTCTTTAGCGTCTTTCAGTCTCTGTCTTCATTGATGATCGTGAGGCAGATGAGGGATCTTCGGACCGTCTCTTACACTTCCCTTGCCCTTCCTACCAGTCCAGTTCCTTTCATTGACTTGCTCACGCATCCTGCACCTGACTTCCCATTTGTCCAAGTCCAACCTTTCATTGCCTTCTCCTTCCAGGACTCTCATTGCCTTGCCTGCCTCTCCTTTGTCTTGCCTTGCAAAGCCACCACTTGCCTTGCTTTGCCCTTGAAGGCATTCCTTGCCTTGCATTACACTGCTTGCCTCTCCTCCACCTGAAATTCAAGACCCCTCTTCTTGTGGAATTTCTTCAACTTGCCTTGCCCTGCCTGCTCCTCCTAGGACTCTCAAGGCCTTCACACACCTACAGCGTGTCGGGAACATGTGAAGGGAAGCCCAGAGGAGGTCACGTGCGAGCACACCTGTCTGTCCTGGCAGCTTTTTTCTGGCACCTATCCTTGCATGTCTTGAATTTTGGACAGGCAATCCATCTTTCGCCTTTGGGCTCCAGGACTAGAATGACAGTTCTTTTACATACGAAGGAAAGCAGGGAGCCCAGGTCTTTCAGGTGCAGATTAGAGACGGCCCATGCGAGATCAAGGCCAGACAGAGCAGTCGGTCCTGGCCGCTTTTGTGTACCAGCAGTCCTTGAATGTACCTGTCACTTGCCTTGCCTTGGCAACCCACCTGTTTCCTTGCCTTGCCCTGCCAACCCTCCCTGGCCATGCCCCACCCTTGACCTGCCTACTTCTTTCCTCCAGGGACTTGCCTTGCCAGGCCTACACCTTGTTGGCATTTCCATGCCTTTCCTGCCCCTTCCTTTACTTTGCCTTGCTTCCCCACACCTTGCATTGCCTTGCTGTCCGGTCTGTAGCCTTCCCTCAGCTTTCTTTCCCTCCACTGCCTTGCATGGACTTGCTCACCCATCCCCCACCTGACTTCCCTTCGCTTTTGTCCAGGTCCAGCCTTTCATTGCCTTGTCCTTCTAGGACTCTCATTGCCTTGCCTGCCTCTCCCTTGTCTTGTCTTGCAGAGCCACCACTTCTCCTGCCTTGCCCCTGAACCCCTCCCTTGCCTTGCATTACCTTGCTCACCCCTCCCCCATCCGGAATTCAAGACTCAATTTCTCCTGGCATTTCCCATCCTTGCCTTGCCCTGCCTGCTCCCCCGAGGACTCCCAAGGCTCTAATATATCTCCAGTGCTTCAGAAGCACGTGAAAAGAAGCCCAGGGAAGGTCCCATTCATCTTTCTGGGCAGATTTTGTCTGGGACCAATCCTTGCATGTCTTGAATTTTGGACAGGCAATTCACATTTCGCCCTTGGGCTCCAGGACCAGAATGAGAGTTTTTTTGCATACAAAGGAAAGCAGGTAGCTTGAGTCTTTTAGGTGCAGATTAGAGATGTGAGATCAAGGCCACACAGAGCAGTTGGTCCTGGCCACTTTTCGTGTACCAGTGATCCTTGAATGTACTTCTCACTTGCCTTGCCTTGGCAACCCCACAGTTTCCTTGCCTTGGCAACCCCACAGTTTCCTTGCCTTGCCCTGCTAACCCTCCGTAGCCTTGCATTCCTTTGCATGGCCATGCCCCACCCTTGACCTGCCCCTACTGCTTTCCTCCAGGGCCTTGCCTTGCCTTGCCTAGCCCTTCGTGTTTCTGCCTGGCTTACGCATCACTGGACTTTCCTTCCTATGGCCAGCCTTGCCTCGAACTTCTGGGCCTTCTCTTGCCTACCACTCCCTTTGTTTTCCCCGCACTGCTCTGGCCTTGCCTACCTCTCCCTTGACTTGCCCAAAATTGCCTGCACTTGGTTTGCAGTGCCTTGCCTGCAGGGAAGGCAAGGTAAAGAGTGGTAGGCAGGGCAAAGCAAAGCCAGGAAGTTGTAGGTAGTGTGAGGCAAGTCAGACGTAGGCAAAGGAAGCAAAGCAAGGGTAGGTTGGGAAAAACTAGGCAAGGTACTGAAGGCAAGGCCAGGCCAAGTGACTTGGAGTGCCTTTCCTTGGGAAGCAGAGGACATAGTGCCAGTGTTACAATAGCAGATGTTAAGGTACCATGGGGAGGAATAGTCCAGCAAGACATTTCTCTCCTGGTCCTTTCTATGTGGGACCAATTGTTGAATGTATTCAATACTGGAGGGGGATCAGTCCCTGGATGTATTTTGGAGGAGGGGATGCCATTTCTTTTGAGATGGACTTGTAGTTGCTCTCTTTGGCAAAGAAAGCAGGTTTGGATGCGCACATGAGGTGCTCTTAGTAATTTGAAAGGCTTTTCCCAACAGGCAGTTCTCTGAGTTAGAGCTGTTGAGCTGTCAGTTGGAATGCAAATGCCAAGCTCTTGAGTCTTTTGTCCTGGAACCTTTAGTGTTTGAGGAGTCCCTGGTGCCATTGTCTTTGCATCCTGACTCTGGGAGAGTGAAAGCTTAGGATGGTACCTAGAGCTGAGAAGGAAAGTGCTGACAGTAGGGTGTCTGCTGCTAGTTTGATGGGTGCAGTTGAAGTTGTAGGCAGCAAGAGCTTTCTCAGCTGGCACTTTTGTGAGCTCTGCTTTTGCCAGATGGTTTCAAATTGGTGGCTGGACTCTGAGAGAGGGAAAAGATTTGTTAGGGTAAAGGAGTTCGTCTTGCTCTTGGAGTGTGATGCAAAGCAGAATTTGCACTTGGAAGGGGAAGATTAGGGAAACTGTTTTGACCTGACGCCGTTGATTTGAAAGCAGGGACGTTTCCAATTTGCCTCTGCCCTTGGGGTGGTGTCGAGGTGGGATAGATGCGTGTGCTTCTTTTGCAAGTCGACACTGCAATCGTGTGGTTGTTTCGATGAGCGCTGACAGTGCCCAGGAAAAAGCCAAGCGCTTTGCTGGCGCGGCCCCAGTCATGTGGGAGCAGTTGGCGCAAGAGCTCCGCTGTGCATGCTGGCTCTCGGAGACTTGAAAGAAAGTGATCCTGCATGTAGTGGGGCAGGAAGAGGAACCGTTTCATCTTTGGCTGTGCAGTTTATAGGCTGCAAAAGAAAAGGCAGTTCCAGCACGGCCTCTTTCTTGCAAAACATTTTCTGTGCCATCATGAACATGCTCAACATGTAACTTGCACCCACTGAACTGCATCTAAGTCCCTGGAGATATGCACTTTCCCTCAAGCTCTATGTACCATCCTACCCTCTAACTCTCGCAGACCCCAAACCCCTTCTAAACATCTAGCAGCTGCTCGCAAAGGAAGTCCTAGAAGAAGAAGCGTGTGCTGGCCTTCATAGTCCCTGTAAAAGTCTGTAAACTAGGCGAAACACACCAGTGACCTGCACTTTCCTTCTCGACTCTATATAGAGCATCATCACATTCTCTCAGATTGGCAGAGTCCATTGTTACAGCGCAGAATTTCCAGCTGCAGCTCAGACTGAGAAATGTGCCAGGAGAGAAAGCATTTCTTGACTTTTCATCTTCTCTGTAAAACTTGATACTCGCAGCGCAATCGCTTTCACACACCTTCAAGGGTGGCCAAATTGAAGCAGTTAGAGCTCACAGAGATGGAAGTGTCAGGATAGAAGACTTTTGAAAAATACCCCATTTTTATCTCAGCTTTCAAATTTTGCACTGCAGACTGTGGCTCTGTAGCTTCCTTCTCCGACAGACGTGCCATTCCCATTGTTGGCTCTCGCAGCTGGGTTGCAAGTGGCTCTCATGAAAAAAAGAATTAGAAGAAAAAGCCAATGCTGGGCTGCAGCTTCCCTTGCCTCATGTAAAGCCACATCAAACTCATCGGCGCACTCTGTACTGCCCTTCTCCGGTGCATCTACCACCGTGTTCTCTGCAATTGGAAGACTAAAGATAAGTGCAATTGTTTGCAGGAAGGGCTGGAAGAGGATTAAGTAGTAGTACAAGTAGCTGTCGTTGAACTTCCTCCTTCCGACTGCTAATGTGAATTTGCCAGGCAGGTGAGTGGCAGCCACACTCCTCTCTCAGCTTGTACACTGTGCACGCGAGCCCGGTGCTCGGCGCCTTCGTTCTCCTTAAGTACCATGTTGCGCTTTCATTCTGCCGGAGGCAAACAGTCGTCTACTTCCCACACAGAGCGCTGTGCCAGCAGCGAAACACTCCAGCCTACTGCTTCTGCTGAAACACGCCTGGGCTGTGCCATTTCCCTCTCAGCGCTCTATACCACATTCTGCCTCTCTTGTCATTCGTATGTAAACAGAAAGCTTTTCGGCTAGATCTCACACAGAGAACTGTGCCAAGTCAACAAGCTTGCCCAGAGCTTGCCCCCGACACGTGGAAACTTGTATTTGCACCACATTCCAGTGGCAGTCCTCTTTCCTTTCAACCCACACAACGCCATAAGATCGCGATGCTCTCTGCACATTCCTTCTCAGTTCGAAGTACCACCGCGCACATTACAGCCTCACAAGGACCAAAGATCTCGATAGACGTCTGGCACAGAAAATGTGCCAGGAAGAAAAAATGGTCTTCATTTCTCCTCCTCATCGCTCAGATTGTGGTGCTGTGTTGAAAGTCCTGGCCAGCAAAAGGCTACTGCAGCAAGTGCTTCTCTCCTTTCACATTTCGCTGAGTGAGAGCTAGACAGTCAGTCTGGACTCTGTGAAACAGAAAGAAAATTACTAGACCTCGAGCTGAGGAAAATCCATGCACAGCACACAGTGGATGCGTGCAGTATACACGCTGAAGAGCGGCAAAGCTGAATGCCATCTCTGGGCTTCAGTTCTGTCCAGACCACAGAAGGCGAAGAACGATTGAGCTGGGCGCCAGGCTTGTGAGGTCAGTGTTTCCAAAGTCCAGCCAAAAGCCGGTTCACAAGCAGATTCAGCTGTGAATGCTCTTGCTGCTTCAGAAAGTAACACGCAGCCATTACGCTCCACCCCACAACCTGGCCAGAAGCAATTTCTTTCACCTTCAGTGTTGCAGAGTCCGTGCAGCTTGGGCTCACCCAAAAGAATGCGTCAAAAAAGAAGGCGTTCTTCAGGTACCTGTTCTCGAAGAAGCCTTGAAACTGCGCACAACACACTGCGGCTCGGTAGCTTCCTTCTCAGATAGACGTGCCGTCGTATTTTTCACTCTCACAGCTCCCTTGCCAACTTCCAGCAGCTGCTCCCATAGAAAAATTCTCCAGAAGTAAAAGCCAGTGCTGAGCTGCACCTTCGCCTTGCCTCAAGTAAGCCACATAAACTCCCCTCTGCACTCTGTGCTTCCCTTCTCCGCTGCATCTACCACTGTGATCTCTGCAATTCGAAGCATATAAGCGCAATTGTTTCTACGGAAGGCTGGAAGAGGAATAGGGAGCAGCACAAGTAGCTGTTGTTGAACTTTCTGTTTCCGACTGCTTACGTGAATTCGGCGGGCATGCAAGGGGCAGCCACGGTCCTCTCTCAGCTTGTACACTCCCCACACAAGCCCGGTGCTCTGCACCTTCGTTCTTCTTCTTTTGTACCATGTCGCGGTTTCGTTCTGCCAGAGGCGAACAATCCTCTACATCTCACACAGAGCACAGTGCCGGCAGTGAAGAGCTCCAGCCTACTGCTTCTGCCGAAACACGCCTGGGCTATGCAGTTTCCCTCAGTGTTCTATACAGCCACAGTCTGCCTCTCTTGTCATCCGAATGTAAATGGAGAGCTTTTCGACTACTTCTCACATGGAGAACTGTGTCAGGACAAAAGCATGTTCGTCATTACCCCTTCTCGTCGCGCAGACCGTGGTGCTGGGTTGAAAGTCTTGGACATTGAAAGGCTAATGCAGCAAGTGCTTCTCACCTGGCACATTTTGCTGAGCGGGAGCTAGACGGACAGTTCGGACTCTGTGAAACAGGAAGGGTATGATTGCACGTAGTGCTGAGGAAAATCCGTGCACAGCACACAGTGGATGTGTGCAGTATACACGCTGAAGAGCAGCAAAGCTGAATGCCATTGCTAGGCTTCAGATCTTTCCAGAGCACCTGAAGCAAAGAATGAAGCAGCAGGGCACCGGGCTTGTGTGCGCATCATACAGGCTGAGAGAGGAGTGTGGCTGCCGCTTGTGTCCCCGCCGAATTCACATAAGCAGTTGGAAACAGAAAGTTCAAAGACAGCTACTTGTGCAGCTACTTAATCCTCTTCCAGCTCTCCCTGCAAACAATTGCACTTATCTTTAGTCTTCCAATTGCAGAGAACACGGTGGTAGATGCACCGGAGAAGGGCAGTACAGAGTGCGCCGATGAGTTTGATGTGGCTTTACATGAGGCAAGAGGATGCTGCAGCCCAGCATTGGCTTTTTCTTCTAATTCTTTTTTTCATGAGAGCCACTTGCAACCCAGCTGCGAGAGCCAACAATGGGAATGGCACGTCTGTCGGAGAAGGAAGCTACAGAGCCACAGTCTGCAGTGCAAAATTTGAAAGCTGAGATAAAAATGGGGTATTTTTCAAAAGTCTTCTATCCTGACACTTCCATCTCTGTGAGCTCTAGCTGCTTCAATTTGGCCACACTTGAAGGTGTGTGAAAGCGATTGCGCTGCTGGTATCAAGTTTATAGGGAAGACGAAAAGTCAAGAAGTGCTTTCTCTCCTGGCACATTTCTCAGTCTGAGCTGCAGCTGGAAATTCTGCGCTGTAACAATGGACTCTGCCAATCTGAGAGAATGTGATGATGCTCTATATAGAGTCGAGAAGGAAAGTGCAGGTCACTGGTGTGTTTCGCCTAGTTTACAGACTTTTACAGGGACTATGAAGGCCAGCACACGCTTCTTCTTCTAGGACTGTTTCTTTGTGTGCAGCTGCTGGATGTTTAGAAGGGTTTTAGGATCTGCGAGAGTTAGAGGGTAGGATGGTACAGAGAGCTTGAGGGAAAGTGCATATCTCCAAGGACTTAGATGCAGTTCTTAGTGGGTGTGAGTTACGTGTTGAGCAGCTGATGGCACAGACAAAGTTCTGAAAGGAAGAGGCCGTGCTGGAACTGCCTTTTCTTTTGCAGCCTATAAACTGCACAGCCAAAGATGAAACAGTTCCTCTTCCTGCCCCACTACATGCACGATCACATTCTTTCAAGTCTCCAAGAGCCAGGATGCACAGCGGAGCTCTTCCACTGACTGCTCCCACATGACTGGGGCCGCGCCAGCAAAGCGCTTGGCTTTTTCCTGGGCACTGTCAGTGCTCATTGAAACAACCACACGGTTGCAGTGTCAACTTGCAAGAGAAGCACACGCACCTCTCCCAGCTCGACACCACCAAGAAAGAAAGAAAGAAAGAGAGAAAGAGAAAGAAGTAGGGGGGAACAGAAAGAGAGTGACAGAGGCAGAATAAAGAACATATCACCATCCATGGATCACAATGATGTTCTGTTGATCCTCTCCAGCTGGTCTTCTTGGTGCTGATGGTCCCCCTGAAAAGCAGAGAATCTGATGGGTTAATATACGCTCAGGCCAGGTGGCAATGTCCAGGCACATGCCCCGGGAAGGGAGGCACATGCCCCGGGAAGGGAGGGGGGGAGCGGGGGGGCAATCTCTTGCAACAGACTCTGGATCTGTTGCGTCACGTGCAGTCCTGTGGTGCAAGGCCTCTGGGGAGCGCTTTGGGGGTCTTTGCTGGATTATGACACCCCCTCAGCCACCTCTCACGTGAACGTCCCATGGATGTGGCCTTCCCAGAGTTGGGGGTTCCACAGCTGGGCCAGTTTGTGTAAGGGAGGGTGGGTGTTCACTGCCTCTGACCAGAGGTCATTCCTGAAACCTCCTCCCCCTCCCTTGTTTTGGGGGGGAGTCTGTGTAAATCTGGCTTCCATGAGCTGTGGTCTCCCCCATCCCAAATCCAGCCAGGGGTGACTCAGCATGGCTGCTGGGTTTGGCTTTCTTGTGGATACATTCCTTTCCCTCAGGCTTGTTTGTTTTTTACCATAGGCCTGAGATAATTGAACAATAACATCTTATCTAGGTGGTTTAACTTACAGTCAAAAGTCCCAGTCAGGTATCTTCAGAGAGGCTTCTTTGGTTGTAGCTTCTTTATATAGTTTTTGTTATAATGAGCAAAACTTTATATCAATGTTTGAGGCATGAACTATTTCAGTCTCTGACAGCAATGCTTTGGCATATGGTTGGAATGGTTCTGGGGGATGTGGGTGGGGGGCGAAGCAGGGTGGTTTTGGCAGTTTCTTAGCTGGGGGTGGTTCAGTCTTTGCCCAGCTTGGAGGGGAGACAGTTGTGGTGTTTGGTGGTGGACTTCTCCTGCCCAGGGGGTTTGGTGCTGCTGTGAAGTTTCTCCTGACTGCCTATTCATGAGGCCACTGCTTGCAGTGAACTGCTGGTGGACTGGGACTTTCTCTGAAGCACCCGCCCTCACCAGGAGAGACCCCCACCATCTGCATGGGTGTTTCCAAGGGAAAAGACCAGGCCCCCACCTCCTCCCTCTCTCTCTCTCTCTCTCTCTCTCTCTCTCTCTCTCTCGCTGTAGAAGGCACCTCCCAGCTGCTGGTAGACTGGAACCTCGCGGGGGCTGCCATCTCCACGATACCCACCGGACACGTGAGAGCACGGGGAAACCCACACCAACCCCCCTCCCCCCTTCTCTGCCCAAGGCCACCGTTAACCCCTGGGGAGGCCGACGGCTCGCACTGGAGCATCCCCTGGAGCCGCGGGGAGCCACTGCAGCCCCTCTGCCTCGCCCAACACTGCTCCCTGCCGGCTGTGGCCGTCACTACACCAAAGGGGAAATCGCTTAATGGCTGGGAAAAAGCCATGAATGCATTTTCTTCTTTTTTTTTGCGTTGTTGCTGTTGTTGTTTGTCTGTCTTGTTATACATATATATATATTCTAGTAAAGAACTGATATTCGTTTTCCTATATCTTTGCCTGAAAACCCTGTAATTTCAAAGTTATAATAATTTGGAAGGAGGGGATAATATTTTCTATCCCAGGAAATGTTCCTGCCTTCCTTGGAAGACACCAGGACAGATATCAGCTACAAAGCTGAATACATCAAGGGATTGCTCCCACACTAAAGCTGCCAGTTCCAAACCAAATGTTCTAGGAAGGAAAGCTCTTGCTGGCCTTACCTCCCCTGTGCAGCCTATAATCCAAACCACAAAACCTGGGGCTAGGTGCTTTCATTCCCCAGGAAAGACACTATTGTCCTCTGTCAGAAGCCCACCTCCAATATTTGGATACCTATTTGGATACCTCCATAAATGTATTACATCCAAAGATGGCACCCTCACCACCAGCACTGGGGATAGCTGCTTTTCTTCCCAAGAAACTGCAGTCAACCACTTTCAGGAGCCCACATCACAAATTTGAATATGCTCCCACATGTAAGTTGCCAAGACAGAAAGCTGATTCTGGTGCATACCTGCCCTGAGCAGGACTGAAAGATCTTACCGCCATTTACCTGGTCAGCCTCTCATCTGCACCCAAAACATTGGGGCTACATGCTTTCCTTTTCATGTAAAAGCAATGTTATCCTCTTTCAGGAGCCCTTCACCGAAAGTGGACAGTAGCTTTTCTTGGGAAATCACAGAATTACCTAGGCTGAAAAAGACCTTTGAGATCATAGAGTCCAACCTATGACCTAAAACTACCTTGTCAACTAGACCATGGCACCAAGTGCCACATCCATTTTTTTCTTAAACGCTTCTAAGGATGGTGACTCCACCACCTCCCTGGGCAGCCCATTCCAATGCCCAATCACTCTTTCTGTGAAGAACTTCTTCCTAAAACGAAAACACCTAGTCTTACAGTTGGTGCTGCTGTGCCGGAGCTCGCAGTCTTCTGATCCTTGGATTATAATTTCTCAGCGCAGAGCTCCAGCACATGCAGCACTCAGCAACCAGGAACAACCACCTCCTTTTTTGGCTCCTCCCAGAGCTTGATTTATAGGGCTTGTGCCCACCCTGCAGCCACAGCTGTTTGTAGGAGCTTAATGAGTATTTTAGGTTGAGGTGGTCTTAATTAATAATTGGTTCCTGGTGTGGATCCTGGTCTTGAGTAATAGTTTGGCTAGTGCATACCAACAGGGTTTAAATACATTATGCAACAGTGCTGCAGGTGATCGCTTGCCCAGTTGAAGTGAAGGCCAAAAAAGACCATCTTGTCCTGGACAATTCTTTGTTGGAAAAATTCAGTATTAGAGACCCCAGTGTGGGTTGATGAGTTTCTGAAAGAGGATGACAGTGCTTTAATATGCTTTTTACATTTTTTTTCACTTAGTCCCAGTGTCTTATGTGCAGATGATAGGCTAAACAATGGAGATGAAGGTCAGAAGGAGCTCCTGTCCTAGCACACTTTGCGTGAGAACAGTACCCCAATGTTTACAATTACTGAGTTGGTATCCAAATTCTGAAAGGGAATGACAGTGCTCTTCCTTAGGTATGAAAGCACATAGTCCTAGTGTTGGTCCTGCCCAGGCAATGTAAGGGACAGCAACAGCTTTCTGCTCTGACAACTTTCGTCTGAGAGCAGCTTTTGGAAATATTCAATTTTGGAGGTCTTCCAGGTTTCAGAGATGCCCGTCTGAAATTTTAGCAGTTTTATGAACAAGGTAAGAAGCTATCTCCAGTCTTGGTGTGCAGATGATAGACTAGTTAGGGGAGGTAAACCCCAGCAACACCTTAGTGTTCTGTCATCTTTGTGTGCAAGCAGCCCCAGAACTGTTCTGGAGTTAAGGACCACATTTCTCTTGAGATGGCATCATATTTTCTTTCTTTGGCAAGGAAAGCAATTTTGGATTGACACAGTGGGCAGTTCAGGGGGTGTCCTGGTTCACTTAATTTCTTCTGCAACTACATAGCACAACTGGATGGTGGTGTTGAACTGCTATGGTGGGAGTATAACAGCCAACAGCCAATCTGTTGAGCTTTTTGTCCTGGCACCTTTAGTATCTGAGTCAGTGGTGGGGTTCAGTTTTGAACCCTGACTCTGTGTGACTGAAGGAATATGATGGTATACAGAGCTAGGAAGAAAGTGCAGATACCAGGGTGTGTGGTAGAGTTCAATGGATGCAGCTGAAGGTGGAGCCAGCAACAGCTTTCTCAGCTGGCACTTCCATGAGCTGTGTTTTTGCCAGATGTTTTCAATTTTGAAGCTGGGCTCAGCAAGATAGGAAGAATTTAATAGTACATATTACTATTGAGAAGGTGTTTGTGTTACCCCTTATGTGTGGTGCAAATCAGTTTGCAAATGTGTACTATTTTGAAAACAAACCAGTGGGAGGCACCAAGTCAGAGTAACAGTTTAATAGGGAAATTAAAAAAACTAAAGGCAAAAAACACTGGTTTAAACTGACAGAGTCAGGATACAACCTGACACCCTGTTAGTCAGGGTGGTGGTAGCAGTCCGATAAGATGATGGCTGCAGTCCTCCCGAAGTGGTGGATGTGGTTCTGTCAAAGCAGTGATCCTGTAGAAGGGTCTGCTCTTCCTCGGAAGGTCCAGTGGTGGCTATGTAACTCCTGTCCTCTGGGTATCCAGTGGAAAGGTTGCCTGTGGTGCTCGGAATCTCAGATTATATCCAGGATGGGATGTTTGGTTCCTCCCTCTGGGTGGAGCATCTCACGACAGGATGATGAGTCATGAGGCAAGGCATTGATTGGGCTCATTAACAGAAGATAGTCCGGAGGGAGGAGGCAAGGAAACACTGCCCCACCTGGTTTCAACAGCTCATGAGGATGGTAATAGAATACACTGCAACCCAGGACAAAATCGAAGGGGAAGGTCAGCCAAAGCTTTCTGCCCTGACACTGAGAGTAGTGACAAGATGTTTTCAACTTTGGATCTGCACTTTGTGTTGCATAGGGATAGTCATGGTCCAGTTAATTCTTTTGAAAGTTCATTCCGCTACTCAACTGCATGTTGAACGGTGATGGTGGGAATGTAAAAACCAACAGGAGCTTTTTGTTCTGGACCATTAGTATGGAAGCAGTTAGCGTAGGGGTTCTGTTGTGGATCCTGGCTCTTTGAGACTGAAAGAATGTGATCCTGCATGTAGCTGGATTGCTGGCTGTGCAGTTTATAGGCTGCAGAAGAAAAATTAATTCCAGAATTAACTGCCTCTTTCTTCCAGAACCTTTTCTGTCAGACCAGCTGCTGAACGTTCTTAGTTTTGTAACTGGTATGTAGATGGACACTTTGAAGAGACTGAAAATATATGAAGCTCCATAGAGCTGAGCAGGAAAGGGCATAGATCTGCATCTGATGCAGTTTGTAATCTGCAAGGAGAGTGTGAAGGCTTTTTGTTCTGGGACCTTTCGTATGGGAGCAGTTGCTGGACACTTTAAACTTTGAAGCTGGGCTCCACAAGAGTGAAAGAATATGCTGGTACATGCAACAGCAAAAAAGTGCCTAGCTCCAGGGTGGGTGTTGCAATTCAAAGAATGCAAGTTAAATGTGAAGCCAGTAAGAACTTTCTCACCTGGCACCTTTTGTGACTGAAATTTTTGTCAGACATTTTCAATTTTGAAGCTGGGCTCTGCAACAGTGAAAAAATGGGATCATACATTCATCTGGAAAGAAAACACATAGCACGAGTGTGTGTCTGTAGTGCAGTTTATAGGCTGAAAGGGGAAGGTGATGTCCCAGTCTTTCACTCTTTCAGAGTTAGGATCCCAAAGAAACACCCACCTAATTGCTCGAACAGTAAAGGTGCCAGGACAAAGAGCTCTGATTGGCTTTTACCCTCCCACTGTTGCCGTTCAACAGCTCCACATGATGGCAGTGTGTACTTGCAAAAGAAGTAAACGTTCCATGGTTATCTCTAAACCATCACAACGTGCGCATCCAAAGTTGAAAATGTCTAGGCACTACTGGCAAATAAAATGTGCCAGTGAAGAAAACTTTCACTTGCCTTCCACTTCAATTTGCAAACTTGTATTTGAACCACAATCAAGAGGCAGTCACCTTCCACCTGCAGCTTGTAAACTGCACAAATCCCATGGTACTCTGCATTTTCCTGATCAGCTGTATGTACTCTCACATTTTTTCGCTCTCAAAGAACTAAGTGCAGAGGCCTGCCGTGGCCATCCTGCCCTTAACCAGAGCCCCGGGTAGAGAGCAACTTGATACTTGTTTATCTTAACTTTGATAAAGGCCTTTTGTTCTCTTGGGAAGATGCATACTGGGGAAATGACCAGAGCTATAAGCACCAGATGTGAGTGTTTTTCCTTTATCTCCCAGAATGCTGGGAGATGGCATGTTTTCATGAGTGGATGATAAAGGGCAGAAAAGTCTGCCCTGCCAGGTGTTTGGCGGTGTAGCTGCTCTGTCTTTCCCTCTGCACGTTTCCAAAACTTTCTTAAAACTTCTCCATGGTAGAAATATATAAATACTGGAGTGTGTTTAATAAAGATAGATCCTGCTAGAAGAAGCAATGGTCTCTGTTTGTTTTTTTTCCAAGCTGCTGCAAAACTAAGGAACAAAATTTTAAATGCTGGGCAAAAATCTCGGTCACAAAAGATGCCAAGATGAGAAAGTTCTTGCTGGCTCCACATCTAACTCACACCCCTTGAACTCCATCACACACCCTGGAACTATGCACTTTCCTTCTCAGCTGTATGTACCATAATACACTTTCAATTTCACAGAGTCCAAAGTGTCCTTCTACATCTCACACAGAAAAACATGCCAGGACAGAAGCCGTTGCAGGATCGCTCACAACCTTTCAGCTACACACAACATACTGGGGCTATGCACAATTCTTCTCAGCTTGTCCTGGCTAGGACAGGTTAGTTTTTGCAGTAGTTGGGAGGGGGCTAGAACAAACAGCCAGTTGTTGCCTTCACCTGTCTCTTGCAGCCTGTAATCTACATCCAACATATAGTACTATGCAGTCTCCTTCTCAGGATTTTCTCAATCCCAGAGACTACAAAGCTAAAATGATACGTTTCCTACTACAGCTTGAAAAGAAAAATGTGCCAAGACAGAAGCAATTGCTTGACTAATCCTCCTTGCAGTGTATCAATGCACCACACATATTAGGATTATGCACTTTTCTTCCCAGCTGTAAGTACTATGACATTATTTATGGTCACTCGAGTCAACTTGTTGATTTGAAGTCTTCAAGCCACTGCTCCCAAAAATAAGGTTTTAGAACAAAAACACAGTGCTGGGTATCACCTTCTTCTCACAGTCTGTAAACTGTACTTCATTCTCGCAGAGCCATGATCGCAAATGGAACTCCTTCCACACTAAAGTTGCCAGGACAAAAAGCTCTTCTTAGCTTTTACCTTCCCACTGTCATCTTAAACAACTCCACAAGATGACACTGTACTTGCAACATCATTTGAATGTGCAGTATATATCTCTAAACCACCCAATGTGGAGATCATAAGCTGAAAACATTTAGTCACTACTGGCAAACAAAATGTGCCAGAACAGAAAGTTTTCCTGACCTTCTCCTTCCATTTCCAAAATTGTATTAACACCACAATGAAATGGCAGTCACCTTCCCTTTGCAGCCTGTACATGGCACACACTTAGCACTTTCCTTCATATTCAGGAGACCAGTTCCGCCATTAGGAGCAGAGCTCCAAGAATGTATATATGGCTGGGGATTGCTCCCTGCCACAGAAGGTGGCAGGACAGAAAGGTCTTGCTTGCCTTTCTTGACCTCCCCTGCACAGCCTCTCATCTGAACCTGCGACACTGGAGCTAGGTGCTTTTCTTTCTATGGAAAAGGACTGTCATTCATGTAAATATGGATACCAGGAGTCCATCATGTAAATGTGGATACCACCTCCAATACTGAATACATTCAAAAATTGCTCCCATATGGAGGGTGCCAGGTCAGAAAGGTCATGCTGGCTTTTACCACCACTAGTCAGCCTGTCATCTGCACCTAAAACACGGGCTAGGTGCTTTCGTTCCCATGGAAAAGCACTTTAAAAGTCTATAGGAGCCCACCACTGAAATTTGGATACAATGTCCACAATCGAATATGTCCAAGCATTGCTCCCACAGTGAAGGTGCCAGGATAAAAAAGCTTTCATAGTCTTTACCTCTGCAAGGCAGCCTATCATCTGCACCTAAAATACTGGTGCTTTCTTCCCCATTTAAAAGCACTGTCATTCCCTTTCAGGAGTCAACCATTGATATTTGGATACCACATCAAATACTGAATATGTCTAAGGATTGCTCCTACACAAATGGTGCCAGGACAGAAAGGTCTTACTGGCCTTTACCCCCACTGGGAAAATTATCATCTGCAGCACCAAAAGTAGGACTGAGCGTTTTCCTTCTCAAGGATAGGTACTTGTCATTTACACTCAAGAGCCCAGTTCCGACATTAGGAACTGAGCTCCAATATTGAATAAAGCTGGGGATTGTTCCCATACAAAATGTGCCAGGACACAAAAGTCTTGCTGTCCTTTACCTCCTCTGGGCAGCCTCTCATCTGTACTGGAAATACTGGAGATAAATGCTTTCTTTCCCAAGGACAGGAATTGTAATTCTCTTTCAGGAGCCCATCATCAATATTTGAATACCACTTTCAATAATGAATACATCTAAAGATTGCACCCACACAAAATGTTCCAGGACAGAAGGATCTTGTTGGCCTTTACCTCCCCTAGGAGTCGTATCATCTGCAGGACAAGGCAAGGGACAGGTAGGCAACGCAAGAAAAGGCAATTGATGGGCAGGCACGGAAAGGCAATGGAGAGGTAAGAAAGACAAAGTAGAGCAAGGGAGCGGCAGGCAAGGCAAGGAAACGGTAGGCAAGGCAAGGCATGACAGAGGAAAGCAAAGCAAGGCAAGTGATGGACAGGCATGGTGTTGCATTCCACGGTGGGGAACTGCGAGGAGTTCTTTTAAAAATGGATGGTCAGGAACGAAATTAAGCCAAATGAGGCAAACATTGTATCTGAGAACTGTTTATTGGTAATGAAAAACAAAATAAAAAGGAGTTACCCTACTAAAGAGGGCTAGAAAAGACAGAGCAAGACTAAGAAAAATGGGAAAGGAATGGTGGGGTGGAGAGAGAGAGAGAGAGAGAGAGAGAGAGAGAGAGAGAGAAAGAGGAGACAGAGAGAAAAAGAGGGCATTACCACCAGAGGTCAGGGAGTGCCATCGAGGTCCACGAGGAGGGGGGTGTGCATGCTGCCTGCCTGTGGACGGCTCCTGCGGTGATGGGTGACCAGACACGAGGTGGGGGGGGAGGTCCAGAAGCCTGGACACAGTTGCAGCGACGATCGCAGCGGTGCGCTGGCTCGGAAGCGGGCAGGGTTGGACACAGATGGCTCAGGCAGGGACACAGAGATGAAGCAGGCAGGGCGTTGGTCAGGGACACACACAGGGAGGCAGGACAGATGCAAGGGTGAGCAAGAGCCAGTGAGGGCAGGAGAGCCAAAAGGCAGGCTGCAGCCACAGTAAGAAGAGCAAAACCACAAGACTCAAAAGGCCCAAGTCTCCAAAGCCCCCAAAAAGACAAAAGCACAACACCCAAAAGCCCCCAGAGCCTGCGGTACTTTTTATGCCCCCTGGCCCCTCCCAAAGTCTGCCTGCTGGCAGGAGACCATTGGCCCAGTCCAACCTTCCGTGGCAGTTCATTGGTAGAGGCCTTTCGCCATCTGATTGGAGAATGTCCCTGGGGTACAGTGTCTCTGGTGCTCCCCTGCTGACTGCCTGTCCCATGTGAGACGTGAACTGGTTGCCAGGCAAAGTCTCCCCAGAGACAAGGCTTTCCTCCGTCTTCTCCTAGCTGCCTCCTGGACATGGCACATGTGCAACCCCTCCCCCACATGCCTCTGACAACCATTGTTGAGGCAAATCAAACTACATTGGCCCCTCACACATGGGAAAGCAAAGGCAAGGGAAAGTAAGGGAGGGATAGGCAAAGCAAGATAAGAGATACGTGGGCAAGGCAAAGAAAGGGAGGGGTAGGCAAGGCAAGGAAGGGTCAGGCAAGACAAGGGCAGGGTAGGCAAGGCAAGATGAGGGAGGAGTAGGCAAGGCAAAGGCAAGGGAAAAGGAAGGGAAAGGGAAAAGGAAGGGGAGGGGAAATCGGAGGGTAAGGCAAGGGCAAGGGCAAGGGCAGGGCAGGGCAGGGCAGGGCAGGGCAGGGCAGGGGCAGGGAAGCAGGGAAGGGAAGGGAAGGGAAGGGACGGGAAGGAGGAAAGGGAAGGGAAGGGAAGCGGAGGGAAGGGAAGGGAAGGGAAGGGAAAGGAAGGGAAGGGAAAGGGAAAGGGGAGGAGGGGAAGGAGGGAAGTGGAAGGAAGGAAGGGAAGGGAAGGGAAGGGGAAGGGAAAGGGAGGGAAGGGAAGGGAGGAAAGGGAGAAGAGAGAAAGAAAAGAAAGGAAAGAGAGAAAGAGGGAAGGAGGAAAGCAGAAAAGAGAAAAAGAAGAAAGGGAAAGAAAAAGAAAGAAAAGAAAAAGAAGAAAGAAAGAAAGAAAAGGAGAAGAAAGAGAGAGAGGAAGAGAAAGAGAAAGAGAAAGAGAAAGAGAAAGAGAAAAAAAGAAAAAGAAAGAAAGAAAAGAAAGAAAAGAAAGAAGCCGAAAGAAAGAAAGAAAAAGAGAGAGAGAGAAAGAGAAAGAAAGAAAAAGAAAAAGAAAGAAAGAAAAGAAAGAAAGGAAAGAAAAAAAGAAAGGAAGAAGAAAAGAAAGGAAAGGAAGAAAGAAAGAAAGAAAAGAAAAAAGAACGAAAAAGAAAGAAAAGAAAGAAAGAAAAGAAAGAAAGAAAGAACAAGAAGAAAGAAAGAAAAAAAGAAAGAAAAGAAAGAAAGAAAGAAAAGAGAGAAGTTTGCATGCGCATAGTGAAGGAAAAAATCTCTACTTCCCACTACTTCCCATCAGCAAGCAATGTTTGGACACTTCTGGGAAGCAGGGCTTAGCACAGGTAGTGGTTTCTCTGGAAGTAAACATTGAAGAATCATGAATGCCCCCATTCCTCTGTCTCTTAGCTTTTATATCGAACTGACATCATATGGTCTGGAATATCCCTTTGGATAATTTTGAGGTCACCTGGCCTTGTTGTGTCCCCTTCCAGGATCCTGCCCACTCCCACCCCTTGATGGGGGAAGGAATGTTAGAAGGACAGTGCTGCTTGGCAGTAGCCAAAACACTGGTGTGTTATCAACACCCTTCCAGCTACCAATGCAAAGCACAGCACTGTGAGGGCTGTGAACTCTACCTCAGTCAGACCCAATACAAGGAGGCCCCAGAAGGACCTTTAATTTGGACTCCTGAGAATGAGCATGAGTTCCATAACTTAAAGATGGCCCTGATGTCTGCACCTGCCTTAAGACTTCCAGACTTAACAAAGCCCCTTAAGTTTTTTGTGCATGAATAACAGCACCTTGCCCTTGGAGGCTTCTGGTTCAGAAGATAGGACACTTCAAGAGGCCTGTGGGGTACTTTTCAAAACTACTTGACAATGTCAGCCAGGGATGGCCCAGATGCCTGCGAGCTGTAACAGCAAGTGTTCTCCTTATCCAAGAGGCCAGAAAATTGACTTTGAGACAAAAGATAATAGTGTTCACTCCACACACTGTAACCACTCTATTAGGCCATAAAGGGGGGCACTGGCTTTCCCTGAGCCATATGTTGAAATATCAGACTGTTCTAATGAAGCAAGAAGATGTGTAGTTGAAAGTAACTACTGCAGTAAATCCAGCCCAATTCCTGAACACCGTGATGGGGAAGAGCAGCTAAACCATGATGGCTTACAGAAAACTGAGCAAGTTTATGCAAGCCAGCCAGACCTGCAAGATGCACCAACTGAAGATCCAGAAACTGAATTCTTAAAGAAATAGCTTGGTGCAAGTTGGAAAACATAGAGCTGGCTATGCAGTAGTCATGTCAACTGAGGTAGTAGAAACTGCACTGCTGCCTGTGGACACCTCAGCACAAAGGGCAGAACTCATAGCATTACAAAGAGCCCTGGAACTAGCAGCAGGAAAAGGAGTAAACATATGGACTGACTCAAAATACGCTTTTAGCGTTGTTCATGCTCATGGAGCTATATGGAAAGAAAGAAGTCTATAAACAGCACAGGGATCTCCAATTAAATATAAACAAGAAATATTGTCCCTTCTGGATGCTATCCAACTGCCCAAAGAATTGACTGTACTACATTGCAAAGTACACCAATGTGGGGATTCCCAAATTCATGTAGGAAATAGACTTGCAGATAAAGCTGTGGGAGAGATTGTGCAACAAGGTATCCTGGCATTAATACTTGAGAAAGCTATCTCACTCCCTAAAGTTAGCCCTGGATATAGTCAGGCAGATTTAAAATTAGCTACTTATCTAAAAGCCCAGAAAATAGAGGGTGGATGGCTAGTAACTCCCAATAACCAGGTCATAGTCCCACCATAGCTAATGTTAGAAACTGTAGGGGAGAAACACCAGCAAACACACTGGGGAACCAATGCTATGGTGACTCAGGTACTCAGTGTCCATATGACAAAAAAT
>JACSVZ010000016.1:120022-149217 GCA_014706295.1 Lycocorax pyrrhopterus obiensis
ACGAAAAGTGGCCAGGACCAACTGCTCTGTGTGGCCTTGATCTCACATCTCTAATCTGCACCTAAAAGACTCAAGCTACCTGCTTTCCTTTGTATGCAAAAAAACTCTCATTCTGGTCCTGGAGCCCAAGGGCGAAATGTGAATTGCCTGTCCAAAATTCAAGACATGCAAGGATTGGTCCCAGACAAAATCTGCCCAGAAAGATGAATGGGACCTTCCCTGGGCTTCTTTTCACGTGCTTCTGAAGCACTGGAGATATATTAGAGCCTTGGGAGTCCTCGGGGGAGCAGGCAGGGCAAGGCAAGGATGGGAAATGCCAGGAGAAATTGAGTCTTGAATTCCGGATGGGGGAGGGTGAGCAAGGTAATGCAAGGCAAGGGAGGGGTTCAGGGGCAAGGCAGGAGAAGTGGTGGCTCTGCAAGACAAGACAAGGGAGAGGCAGGCAAGGCAATGAGAGTCCTAGAAGGACAAGGCAATGAAAGGCTGGACCTGGACAAAAGCGAAGGGAAGTCAGGTGGGGGATGGGTGAGCAAGTCCATGCAAGGCAGTGGAGGGAAAGAAAGCTGAGGGAAGGCTACAGACCGGACAGCAAGGCAATGCAAGGTGTGGGGAAGCAAGGCAAAGTAAAGGAAGGGGCAGGAAAGGCATGGAAATGCCAACAAGGTGTAGGCCTGGCAAGGCAAGTCCCTGGAGGAAAGAAGTAGGCAGGTCAAGGGTGGGGCATGGCCAGGGAGGGTTGGCAGGGCAAGGCAAGGAAACAGGTGGGTTGCCAAGGCAAGGCAAGTGACAGGTACATTCAAGGACTGCTGGTACACAAAAGCGGCCAGGACCGACTGCTCTGTCTGGCCTTGATCTCGCATGGGCCGTCTCTAATCTGCACCTGAAAGACCTGGGCTCCCTGCTTTCCTTCGTATGTAAAAGAACTGTCATTCTAGTCCTGGAGCCCAAAGGCGAAAGATGGATTGCCTGTCCAAAATTCAAGACATGCAAGGATAGGTGCCAGAAAAAAGCTGCCAGGACAGACAGGTGTGCTCGCACGTGACCTCCTCTGGGCTTCCCTTCACATGTTCCCGACACGCTGTAGGTGTGTGAAGGCCTTGAGAGTCCTAGGAGGAGCAGGCAGGGCAAGGCAAGTTGAAGAAATTCCACAAGAAGAGGGGTCTTGAATTTCAGGTGGAGGAGAGGCAAGCAGTGTAATGCAAGGCAAGGAATGCCTTCAAGGGCAAAGCAAGGCAAGTGGTGGCTTTGCAAGGCAAGACAAAGGAGAGGCAGGCAAGGCAATGAGAGTCCTGGAAGGAGAAGGCAATGAAAGGTTGGACTGGACAAATGGGAAGTCAGGTGCAGGATGCGTGAGCAAGTCAATGAAAGGAACTGGACTGGTAGGAAGGGCAAGGGAAGTGTAAGAGACGGTCCGAAGATCCTCATCTGCCTCACGATCATCAATGAAGACAGAGACTGAAAGACGCTAAAGACCCCAAAGGGGGAAAGAGGGTACAGGAGTCCTAGCCAGACCAAGGTGGGATGTCTGCCAAGTGCCTGCAGGTGTGCACGCTGAACCGGTTGCTCTGGTGCTGTTCCTTGCCTGCCCAGGCGGGAAAGGCTGTACTGGAGCGAGAAAGAATGTCCTGTGCACCTGCCCTGCACCATTACCCCAAAACAATGGGTCCTATTCCCCTACCTCTTGGCTAGCTGCCCCTCGCTTTTGAAAAAAACTATAAAGGGACTTTCTGAGAAGACCCCTACTAGATCTCCCCACGGAAAGAAGACGGATCTATTGGCAGGACCACAAGGATTTGCCTCCCGTTGGTAGCTATTAACCCCCCCTCTTTTTCTCTCTATACTTTGTTTCACTATATCTCTCTCTCTCCTCTATTGCATAATCGTGTTGTTGGCACTCAATAAAGTGCATTGTTTTGTGATTTAAAGTTAAAATCCCCGTTTGTGTTTCTTTTGCACTCTGAGATCAGGTAAACGAACCATCACGCTTGTCTTAGGCAGATCGTGACAGGAAGGACATGGATCGGTCAGGAAGGCAAAGGAAAGGAATGGTCAGGAATGACAAGGAAATGCAATGTTGGGTAGGAAAGGCAAGGAATGTAAGGGAGGGGTAGGCAACACCATGGGTGTCTTAAGAGGAAAGACATTTGTTGTCCATGCATGGCAAGGCCAAGAGCAAAGCAGTAGAGAAAGTCAAGGTGGGGGATGGGTGAGTTCAGCTGAGAAAGGAAGTGCATCACTCCAGTGTGTGTGTGTATGTGTGTGTGTGCGTGTGAAGTTTGCAGGATGTAAAGGAAAGAAAGCTGTCATTTGATTGCGGAGTGAACGGACATTTTGAGCGTAAGTGGCAAGGTCTGAGCAACTTTTTCCTCCTCGCACATCTGTGCATGCGAGATATAGCCAGAAACTCCTCGGTTTAGATTCAGACTGCAAGCTGGACACAGAACGTGACGGTGCGAATAGCTGAGAAGGAAAGCGCATAGCATCGGCATGTTTGACAGAAGCCGTTTGTCTGTGCGAGGAGATGGATGTATGGGACTCCGGCACTGTGACAATACACTCAGCTGAGAAGCAAAGTGCATAGCTTCAGTGCGTGCTCTGAAGAGGAAAAGCTGCAAGGAAAAGACAAGGCAAGGTCAGTGAAAGCTTTCTGTCCTGGCACATTTTAGCAGTTTGAAGTGGAACTGCTGTTTGGTTTCGCTAAGGACTCTGCAACACTGAGAGCATGTGCTTTTACATGTAGCTGAGAAGGAAAGTGAGAATGACCTGTCCATCTGACAGAGTTTGTATGCTGCAAGGGGAAGGTGAAGGCCAGTCCTGGCTTTTGGCTGTGGGCCTTGTTGCAAAGTAGCTGCTGGATGCTTTAAACTTTTTGGCATCTGCAAGAGTGAAAGATGACGCTGGTACCTAATTAACTAATGATTGTTGATCATCAGGTTGAACCCCCTAACTCTAACCCTAGCCTTAAAGGGTTAATCCAAACCTAACCTTAACTCTAACCCTTACCTTCACCCTGACCCCTAACTGCAACCCTGACTCCTAACCCTGACCCCTAACCCTGACAGCTGATCCTAACCTGTCCTCACAGGCTGGCAGGGGCCAAATGACACAAGGCCGTGGCAAAGAGGGGACCCTGCGCAGGCTGAGCATGAGGGGGTTCCTGAGGCTCTGGAGCACAGCTGGCTGGTGCTGTTGCCAGAGCGAATACCAATGGCGGCAGGCCAGCAGTGAATGCAAAGGTGGCAAGGAGAAGAGGGCAGTGGGGGGGTTCTGCTTCCAGGCCCGGGAGTGGGGCAGGGTAGGCTTGGGGCCAAAAGCGGGGTCGGAGGGCCAAGGGGCTCTCTTTCAGCCTTAAGTTTTAAGCATCTTTCTCTTATACTGCATTAGGAGCAACACCTCTTCATGCGGCTTTTTCCTTTTACTTCTTTTTCTAACAACAGGACTGTTGAGTCCTGTGGTGCTAAATTAATGCCACACTGCTTCCGCCACTCCAGCTTACATCTTAAAGAAGCAGTCGGCGTAAGAAACTTCATCTTATTTGTTCTTCTTCCTTAAAAATAACATTAACTGCAGTAGGGTGCATATAGTTATAGTTTAGGGTCCCATTCTCTGGCCACTTTTCACCATCATCTAATTTATACAGTGGCCACCACTGATTACAGTACTTAGTCAGGGTGCTCTTTTTCATAGGTCCTCCAGAGATTCCTCCTAGCTCCTTCCAATGTGCCAACACACGCTCTAATGGACTCTTCTGTGTTATCTCCTTGCTTACTGATGATCCATGGTCTTCTCCTTTCCTCCTTCTGCCAATCAAACCTGCCTCTGCACCTTCTACAGACTTTCTCCCAAGCCTTCTCTAAAACTTCCCAGGTCTGGGGAACCGAGTCCTTTCTCCCACACACTAGGGAAATAATAATTGCCTTTTCAGGTTCTCTTACTCTCCTTGGCCATGCTGCCCTTATCCTCGGCCAATCTTGTGAAATCCTTTCTGTGTTCCTTGCCTAGTCGGTATTGAATCCGTTCTCTCCCTAGCCTAAAAGTAAGCTCGTTTTCCCAACATTTAGGGCACTGTGTATCTCTCTTAGTAGACGTACAATACCATCTTCTCTGACAATGAACACATTCACACAAAGTCCAAGTTTCACACTTCTTACCCCACAACAAACAAGGAATTTCAAGGAAAAACCCTGGTGGTACTGTGTAACCTGGTGGTGTTGTATTTATATAGTGTTGGAGATCTGGGTGTTCCCAGTCCAAAGCTAAAATCTTTCCCCTCCAATAATACCATCCACCTCCCTCTGGATAACAAGGTTGAACCCCAAACCAATGGTTTATACCATTTATACTTATTCACTTGTTGCCAATCACTTCGCTTTTCTCTGGCCATTCCCGTCGCTGGGTTATGGAAATGCAGATTAGGATTCCACACTCGCTTCATGTGCGTCTCTTTCAGTCTGTTTCACTCCCACTCATTCCACAGTGAAAACCGCAGAAGAAAAAAGAAAAAAAAAAACCCCACAGTAAAATGGCAACACAACAAAACAAAATAGCAGTGATTCCACAGTAAATACCACAATAACACAGCAGTAAAAAGCAACAAAACAGAACAAAATAGCAGAACGACAGTGGAGTCCTACCCCTGGGGCTTCCAACCCCTAATACAACAGCAGGGACTCTTACCTCTGGGGCCTCCAGTCCCCCTAAGAGAGGGTCCACCCCCTTGTTCCCTAAAGGTACCTTTCTCTTTACCTGGGACTAATTTTGGGAGACCTAGTCTCCTCGGGGCTTTCAACCCACCCTCAGGGACTTACACCCTGGACCTGCAGGTATTTCTGCTTAACAAAATAGCAAATACCTTAATTTGGTGCAGATGGTCCTTGTCTGCTCCTGCCATGAGCCAAAGGACAGCTGAGCTCCCCCTGAAAATTCAGGGTTGCAACTGGGAAATCTGCTTACCCCTGGATCTGACAGCTGAGCAGAGTTAGGGTCCCATCTGGGTGGCCAGTTGGTTTGTCCCAAACCAGGCCAAGAGACACTTCCGAGACAAAGTCCAAGAAGCAGGTATTTGCTTTATTCAGCATGCTGGGTGTGTGGGGGGATTGCTCCTCCTAACACGCACATACCAGACATACAGAAGTTTGCAATATATGGTTACAATGTATGCATATTCATCATTTTCCCTAGAAAAGGTGTGGCTATGCAAACTATTTCTTAGAACTCATTATTACCATTAGCACACACGGAGCGCAGGCGCGGTGCTCCCTGATGGTTGTGCTGAGGAAGGTTTGGTGGTCGTTTTGATGAAGGCTGAACATCTTCCTCGCTTTGCACTTTTCACCTTTCTCCTCTAGGCATGCGCAGTCTCTTGCTAGCTGTTTCAGCAGTTTCTTCACTGGATTTAGCAAGCTTTGTCCCTCATTTTTTCAAGCTTTGTTCCCTATCTCTTGCCAAGTTATTCAGCTAGCTTCTACATTGGTTACAATGTATCTTATTCTAGCCCCTGTATACCAAAGCATGCCCAAGTAAGATGATTTTTAACCATTTCAGTGGGGCTGGGCTTTATGGTGCGAGTATGCTGGGGCTCGGCTTCCCGGCTGAGGTGAAGCGTACCTTTGGGCTTTTAAGCAGTGCAAGAGCGGAGATAGCCTCGAGGAGAGACTTTCAGATTCTGCCATCTTTTGGAGGGCGGGAGTTTACTGTGGAGCTTGCTCCCACCCACCTTTCCCCCCCCCCTTCCCCTCACTCTGGATCTGCTCCAGGGATGGCAGTGACTGTGACAGGAAAGGGGGACCCCGCAATGGGACATTTCTGGGTCAGCTCTAGACAGAAATATGAGGGGCAAACTGTCTGGCACTGGCCTTTGGGCCTCAAAGCTGCCAAAGCTGGGCCTTGCAGGGAGCTGTGGGCTGCCATGGCCCTGGCTGTTTTCCAGAGAGGGCTGGCTTCACACTGGGGGTCAGTCTCACCTGGCACAGGGAGCTGCAGTGTGTGGGGAATGAATCCCTGCCGGTCTCCTGCCCCAGGGCGTCCCCCTTTCCTGTCACAGGTGCTCCAGGCCCTGACTGTCACCTGCACACCTAAGGACCCGGAGCCGGTGTTACACACCACGGCTGTGCCAGGGACAGAGACATGAGTGGCCACAGAAGTGGCCATGGCACTGTCTGCATGCTGTCCCTGCTGCCTCTCCTCCAGCTGCCAGGGGAGCAGCAACTCCCAGCCACCCACTCCTGCAGCCAAGGGCCAACTGGGACACTGCGGGGGCTGGTGGAAGCCAGCGGCCACGGTGACACAGCGGGGCAGCACAGAATCCACGGTGCTTTGTGAGCTGGTGGCTTCCAGGAGACCCTTTGTGATGCTGTGCAACCACATGGAACACTGGCTCCACTGTGACACCACAGAAGCTCAGGGAATCCTGGAGACCGTGGGGACACTAGGGAAGCTGACGGAACCCTGGAGACCACTGTGATGCTATGGGACCTGGTGGAATTGAGGGACCATAGTGACACTGGGGGCCTTTTGGGACCAAGGAGGCCCTGGTGGGAACCCAGGTGATCATTAATCCCGGCAGGAACCTGCTCCGGGTGAGCTCCTCTCTCCAGGCTTCCACAGGTCCTGCTGGTACTAGGTCCTGCTCAGGCACTGGCTTGCCACAGGCTCACAACTTCCTTTGGGAAAGGCTCTGCTCCAGGATGGCCTCCTGCAGAAGATGCAGGTGGATTTTGTGCTTCCTCATGGCATGGAGGTGGACAGCAAAGCCTGAGCCAGCCCTCACCAGCCCATATCCGGCTGTGTCATCTTGCCGGGGAAAATTTGGGAGGACCCCTCTGCAGCCCCAGCCCTACTCCTGGCTGGGCACACAGCTGCTGGGACACAGGTGTGTCCTGATGCCCCCACCCGCCCCCCTCACTGGTGGACAAGATTTGGGGCATTTTGAAGCCATTTTAGGAGTGAAGTTGGGCTGGTTCAGGGGGGCAAAGGGAAAATTTGGGGGGTTTTGGGGTGTCCCTGTGTCCCCCCCACCCCAAATCTCCCCCCTCCTTTGGCACTTTATGCCCCATCCCTGCCAGTCCTCCCTGTGCTCTGCAAAACCCCCTGCAGAGGGAGAGGGACCCCCAATATCTGCTGTCCCAGGCTTATGGAAAGACACCCCTCCCCGCCCGGTCCTTGTCCCCATGGCTTGGCAGCTGCCAAAAGAGACGAGGCTGAGGAAAGGAGGAGACCCCATGCTGGCCCAGTGCCAGTTTGCCCTTGACATTTCTGTCTAGAGCTGACCCAGAAATGTCCCATTGAGGGATGCCCCTTTCCTACAGTCACTGCCACCCCGGGAGCAGATCTAGAGTGGCGGGGGGGAGGGGGGGGAGAAGGTGGGTGGGAGCAAGCTCCACAGTAAACTCCCGCCCTCCAAAAGATGGCAGAGTCTGAAAATCTCTCCCCGAGGCCATCTCCGCTCTTGCACTGCTTAAAAGCCCAAGGTGCGCTTCATGTCAGCCGGGAAGCCAAGCCCGGGCATACTGGCGCCTTCAAGCCCAGCCGCACTCAATCACCTGCCGGCAAGTCCCGCGCCGCCCTCACGCCCGGCCCAACCCCTCGGCGCGCTGCCTCCCCTGACCGGCCCGCACCTGTGGCTGGCGCTGCGCCCGCGTGCGGCCCTGCGAGCGCTGCAATGCCCCGTGCTGAGCGGTGCCAGCAGGCCGCTCGCGTCGACAGTCGAAAGGGACATTGCATGGCCGCCCCTCCTTAGCCCTCTGACCCCGCTTTCAGCCCCAAGCCAACCACGCCCTGCTCCCGGGCCCAGCGGCACCAAGTGTCCCTCCCTTTCTTACCTGAATGTCTCCTGGGAGCCTTCTCTTCTCTTTGCTGCACAGCCCCAACCCTCTCAGCCTGTCCTCACAAGGCAGTAGCTCCAGTTGCCTGATGGTCTTTGTGGCTCCTCTGGACCCACTGCAGCAGCTCCGTGTGTTCCTTAGGCTGTGGGTCCTAGAGTTGGACGCAGTACCCCAGCTATGGTGTCATGAGAGCCGAGTAGAGCGGGACAATCCCCTCCCTCGACCTGCTGGCCACACGGCTCTGGACGCAGCCCACGATACGACCGGCTTTCTGGGCCGCCAGCGTGCGGTGCCGGCTCATGTTCAGTATTTCAACCACCAGAACCTGCAAGTCCTTCTGTGCAGGGCCGCTCTCAATCCACTCATGGCCTAGCCTGTGTCCATGTTTGGGATTGCCCTGACCTTGGCACTTGACCTTGTTGAACTTCATGAGGTTTGCACAGACCCACCTCTCCAGCCTGTCCAGGTCCCTCTGGATGGCATCCCTTTCTCTAGAGTACCAACCACATCACTCAGCTCAATGTCACCCACAAACCTGCTGAGGATGCACTCAATCCCTCCCCCCATGTCTCCCAACAAGGTGTTAAATATTCCTGGTCCCATCACCAAACCCTGAGAACCCACACTCATCACTGGTTGGACACCGCTCGAGTTGGACATCGAGCTCTCGACCACAAGTCCTGGAGTGCCGCCATCCATCCAATTCCATATGCACTGAGTGGCCGCCCCCCACAAAACCCACGTCACTCCTATTTAGAGAGAAGGATGCAAAGAGCAGATCCAGCAGTGCCTCTCCTCTGGTCAGGCTCTCCATCCCCTGTGCTAGGAAGTTGTCCTCAACACACTCTAGTAGTTCCCAGGAGTGCTGGCAGTTCCCTGTGCCGCTTTGCCAGCAGATGACTGAGTGGTTTAAGTTCCTGTCGGGACCAGGGCCAAGTGAGTGGGCTGTGTCCCGACATCAAAACAATTCATCTGTGTCCCAGAAGCATAAGGCCAATTGGCTCAGAGGTCTGAGGCTGGAGTGGAGGAAGATTGGAGGTGGGTTTGTGTCATACGGATTGCCTTTGTCACATTGCCCTCTTCATGGGGACAGTGGCCGCCTGTCAACAGTGGAATTTAGCTATGAGAGACACCTCGAGTGAGCCCTCAAGTGCTTTTGGTGCAGATGCACAAGCCAGCCCTGAGAGGCATTTCTCCCCAAGGGTCACTTTGACAAGGAGGAGACGGTGGGTAAGTTCAGGCAGAAGGTCAAGGCTGCACAGTCCCGTAGAGAAGAAGAGACGCACCTCTCCAGGGCTGTGGCAAAACTCAGTGGCAAAGTAGGATCACTGTGGGCTGGAGGGAAGCTCCTCATTGAGAGGAGTGAGGACCACGAGGGCCTTGCTTTCTGTTATCAGTCTCTGCCACAGCCTGCTTTTTTCTGCCCGTGAGCCTGGGGAACAGAGGCAGATTCCCAACCAAGAGGAGAAAACCAAGGACTCGATAAACTGTCTCTCAAGGGACTTCTCTAAGGGACTCTCCACAGCTGTGTGTCCCTCGAAAACTAAGCAGGGCCCTCATGCATTTTACAACCAGAGCTCTGGCCTCAGCCTGGGAAGTTGAGATCCTCTAGAAAACAAGGAAATCAACACGTAGGAAGGTGATCAAAGGCATGCCTACATCTCTTCCGGAAAGACAAATTGACCCATTTTGCTCAGCGTGTCCACCCCCGAGGCCAGGATCTGCGTGGCGGCTTTGGGGAAGAAGCTGAGGGCAGGGAGCCCACAGCTCACGGCTCTTTTTCCTGGGGCAGGCGTCCCTTTGCCCATTCGATGCATTTCACAGTTCAAAGGGATATTGGATCAGTCTCCCAGAGCATGTGGGAATCATCGTGATGTGGAAGAGTTGGGAAAATCCATGAGCTTCAGGCAAACCTGAATCATCCTGATGTGGAAATGAGTGCACACAGTGCCCTGGACTCAGGCATTCCAGGGATACCAGAGCACATAGCCTCTTCCCTCCAAAGTTTCTGCCTTTGTCAGGGGCATTTCCAGACCTTCTAGGACCAGTCCCAAACCACCTCGTACGTCTGTGTAATCCTGTGCTGCTGCTGCTGCAGCTTTCCAAAAGGCATTGCCTTTCGGTGGCTGCTCAAGGGCCCATGGGATGCAGGGCAACCCAGGATATGGAGGCTGGGAGAGACCACTGGAAGTCCTCTGCTCCTGCTCTGAGAAGAACAAACTTCCCAGTTGCCTCCAGAAGCCGTGGGCCTTGTCCCATTGTCCTCTGAGCACTGCCACTGTCAGACAGGTCCCTGTCTCTTGGGCAGCTCTTCCAGGGATGCCCTGCACCCCCGGGGGGCTACCAGGAGACGGAAAGGGCTCCTAGAGCTGAGCCCCCCAGGTCCTCGAGGGGGAGGACCACCAGGAGATGACAGTGAGGCTGCCTGCACTGGTGAGCACATGCCACATGGCATTCTGGAGAGCACAGGGCTGGGTATGTGCAGGGAATGCCACCTGCTCTGCATTGCACTCTCAGGCCAGTGACAAGGAACCCCTTTGGGGCAGAAGGGCTGGAAAGCAGAGAGAAAGTCTGTCCCAAGAGAGCTTTCACCCCTAATCCTGAGAGTTCCTTACTGCCCATCTCCAGATCCCACCCCATAAGCCTGGGATCTGATCACCCTGTGGATGGTGCCCTTTCCTTGGCACTGCAGAGGCCACATCTGGCTTGGTGTCCCCATTTGGTGTCCCCAGGGACAAGGGAGGTGCTGGTGGTGATCTCTTATGAAGAGAGGCACTGGCAGAGGACCAGGCAGAACATAAGGGCTGCAGCACCTGACGTATGGGAGGAGGCCGAGGGCACTGTGCTTGTGCAACCTGGTGGAGATGAGCAAGGTGTGGAGGGGGGCGTGGAGCTGCTGTCTCCACCACCTCCTGGAGGTTCTGGAGAGAATGAAGCCAAACTCTACTGAGAGGTGCACTGCCAAAGGGCAAGAGGCAGCAATCACAAGTTGCAAGAAAGGAAATCCCAGGGCTCCCTGGGGGAAGACAAGGGACAGGCCTGGGAGAGCTGCACAAGGGACAGTGACCTCTTTCTTGAGCTGTGTCAGTGCTTAGAAGTCAGCAGGACAAAGGCCCAGAGCCTGCTGAGGCACCGGGACAGTTTGATCTGCCCAGAGCAGTTGATAGGAGCACAAGACCTCTAGAGCTCCATCCAGACCTGCTGGGGTGGGTCTGGGGTACTCTGAGTCACTACGGCCCTTGAGCAGCCACCAAAAGGCACGTCTCCATGCCTTGGGAGACAGCAAACGCAGGACACTGCAGAGAAGCGCCAGGTGATCCAGGAATGGGGATAAAAGGTGGGGAAATGCCCTTCATGGCAGCAGAACATTAAGGATATGAGCTCTGTTAACCCTCGAACGCCTGAGTCTGCGGCACCCAGTCCACTGAAGTCCACACTGGGTGACTCAGGTTTGCCTGGAGCTCAGGGATTTTCCCAACTCCTCCACATCACAAGGACACCCACGTGCTCTGGGAGACTGATCCAGTGTCCCTTTGAAATGTAAAATGCATGGAATGGGAAATACCCACTCCTGACCCAGAAAAGAGAGCCCTGAGCTTTGGGCTCCCTGCCCTTAGCCTTTTCCCCAAAGCCACCATCCAGGTCTCTGGCCTCTGGGATGAACACGCTGAGCAAAACAGGTCAATGTGGCTGTGGGTCTTTTTAAGGGAAGGACGCGGCATCTCTTTGATCACAAAACCAGGCCGTGGTACAGCCTGTGGACCGTAAGCAATTCCCCATGGCTGTCGCTCAGGCCTGCAGGGGGTATCCTTCCAGCTGAACATGGACTTTGCTTGCCACTGAGCTTTGCCACCTCCCTGCAGAGTTGGGTCTCTTCCCGACTACGGGATTGTGCAGTGCTGACTTTCTGCCTCAACTGACCCACAGAATTCCGTACATCTGTGATGACCCGTGGAAGAAATGACTCTCAGGATTGGCCTGAGTGCCTGCACTGAAAGCTCCTGAGAGCTGACCTGAGGCGTCTCTCATGGCTGAATTTAACTGTAACTGGAGCCAAAATAACAGTCAAGAAGAACAAGTGACGGAAGCCATAGACGCTACACAAATTCATTTAAACTCACCTTACGCACCGGCCTGGGACCTCCAAGTCAAGTGGCCTTAGGAAGCTGGGACACAGATGAATCATTTCTCTGTTGGCTGGTGTGAAACTGGAGAAAAATGTGTGAGATGAAAGAGGCAGGGACTTCATCAGCAACGAGGCCTCGCAAGTGGCCACTCCCAGGAGTTTGGATGTTTCGCGAACAAGGAATGTTTGTGGCCCCACAGGGCTCTGGGACACGGCATAAAAGGCTGCGCTGCTCCAGGCTCTGCATCCTGCTCCTCTCTGGCCTGCCTTTCCTCGAGGAACGAGGTAAGCCTGAGTCCGCCCCATCTCTCCCTGTGGGCTGAACTGCTGTCATGGAGGCTGCCCAGGCTGATCCTTGGGCTGCCTCAGCCTGGCCCTGACACAGAACTGTTGAAGGGCCGTCAGCCTTTCCATGGTGGTGGCTGGGGACAGCTGGGAAGAGGGGGCTTTGTTCCAGCAGAAGGGGATCAATGGGGCTCAGCCACAGGGGGACGTGCCCAGCAGAATTCGCACCTGCCGTGGTGTAGCAAAATGTGCCAGTGCATCCCCGGACACCTCTAACACAGCCATGTCTGTTCTGGAGATGGGCTGTGACCCGTCTTTCCACAGGGGCCTTAAAGCCACTGTGCTGGGTCCTATTCCTGAAGTGGGGCGGCCTTCCTGTGCCGTGCCACTCGCAGGGCACGAGGAGGGTCGTGGGAGCTGTAGGCAGAGCGCGTGTTTTGAAGACCAAATGTGTCCCTGGAGAGAGCTGAGGGACAGAGGGACAGACTGATCCTGAGGCTGCTTGGTGCTCCCTGCTCTGTGTTGCAGCTTTGCCTCCTGCGCCGAGAGATGTCTTGCTGCAGACCCTGTCCCCCACGGCCCTGCGGCCCCTGTGGCCCAACCCCCCTTGCAAGCAGCTGCAGTGAGCCCTGTGTCGCCCGCTGCGCTGACTCCACGGTGTACATCGAGCCTTCGCCGGTGGTGGTGACCATGCCGGGCCCCATCCTCACCTCTTTCCCTCAGAGCACAGCCGTGGGATCCTCTCTGTCAGCTGCTGTGGGCAGCTCCCTCAGCACCGCGGGGGTTCCCATCTCTTCTGGGGGCTCCCTTGGGCTGGGGGGGTCAGGCCTGTGTCTGCCTTTCCCCCGCTGCGGCCAGATCTGCTGAAGCCGGCGGGTCATCCCCTCTGTCCTTGGCAAATGGGCCGATCTCTTTCCCTGCCTGGCCCCCGCACACGTGTCCCTTGGTCTCTGTTCTGTGCCGCTGCTTTTGCTCCTTCTCATTAAAGCCTTTGTGCAGCATCGCTGGAGAGTTGTGGTCGTTTGTTCTCCTCCTCCCTCACCTACCACCTGCTCTGCCAGGGTGAGCACTGGCTGCTGTCCTGAGCTTACCTGCAGCTGCACAAAGAACTCCCAGAAATTACACCAGAGCACCAAAGCCTCAGTCACTGAGCTTGCGTCTGTAACCTGGAGGTCACGGTCCTGCAGGGCTTGGTGCCAATTTGTTCTTTGTGAGAGTTAGTAAAGATATTTTGAGTAACTTTTCAGTCCTGTCAAAGCTTCTTCACAAAAGCGTTGGAAAATCAATCTTCTCTCTTCTGTTGGTGATCTTGGAATTTTCTCAACGGGATGAGTACAGGATTGTGGGCTGGAAAGGAGAAAAGCACTTCTTTTCATGGCTGGACATAGGCAGTGTGGCTTCAACAGAGTTTGATGGCAAAGTTCACTCTGTTACTTACTAAATGGATGAAGCATAAATAGAATATTGAATTGTAATCAATGTTTAATGTTTTATAGGGAGACTGTGCATTTAGAAGGGTACGGTATGCAAAGGATATGGATACAAAATTAGAAGGGTGCAAAAGGGTTTAGCAGCACTCAATCCACAGTCATAGCGAGGACTTAATTACAAATTCACAGCGACAACATTCATACCATTATCAATTCACACACACACAGAGGCACAGAGAAGAGCACATCTGTATTCAGGTGTGTAAACGTACCTATCGAAAATGCCCCTCGGGCTCAGTGAAACGCTCACATCAAATCCCTTTGTGTTTCTCAACCAAGCGTGGGTTGGACTTCGAGGAGTGTGCGTGGATGTGTGTGTGGATCAAACCAGGCCTCGTCATCAGTGGTGGTCTTTCGAGTACCCCAGCTTTATGGTTCTCAGGCTGTGAGAGATATTCCACCCAGAGGGAGGTGCTGGCACAGCCCGCGGTGGTCCAGGAGGCCTCCAAGAGCCTGACCCAAGACAGAGCTGTTTACAGGCTCACGAGATGATTTGCCTTAGTCATCAGTAAGGTTCCATCTCTGACATAATCCATGGTGGTAACCACTGGAAACAACTCCCAAGACATTTGGAAATTGTTTCCGAAACTGAAGCGACAATGGTGGTCTTCCACTTGGGCTACAATTCATCGCGAGAAGGTTCCAAGGCTGTCGGGGGACGACTGATTATCTTTTGTTCCCCACCGTGCCTCATGCTGCTTGCTCACGGGAAGCTGATGCTGCTGTTACGGTCACGGCTGTTCCCAGCTGTATCATGCAACAGCACCTGGTGTGGTGAGGGGCCTTTCACTGCCCGGCTGGTTTGGTTAAGGGGATGCTTCCTCTTGCAGCTGGTTCAGTCAAGGCTTGTCAGGGGGAGGAGCACAGGAGAGGATGAATGACCACAGCCACAGGGCAGGGTCTCCCAGGTGCCTGGCTGAGGCCAAGGCTCAGGGAGCTGCAGCCGGAGCCCCTGGGGTTGTGCCTCTCGGGCCTCTGGAATGTGGCCTCAGGGGCCCGTCTGGCTCTGCGAGAGTCCCAGCTACAAAGGTGGAGTGGAGCTGTGGTGGTGCATTCCTCCCCCTTCCTTTTTCAGGCCGCACTGAGATCTGAGAAATGCTCATTAGGCCTCCGCCTTGAAAACAGCACCTGGACTCAGCTCTTCCCGAGCTTATCAGAAACACTGTCTCTTCCCAAGAGCTGCTGTCTGATGAGCTCCTGTTTTCCTTACGACCAGTCTTGGAAAATACTTTTGTTGTCTGAACGCCATAACATTCCCGTTCTCACACTTTCAAAGAAAGTGCCAACGCAAACTGTGGCCAGGATGAAACATTGTTATGGCTAAAGCCCACTCTCTTGCGACCCTATAAACAGCGGTCCAAAATGAGACCATTTGAGCTCTCCTGGACCGCAGCAGGCTGCGACCAGCAATCTCCCTCGGAGTGAGATGCCTCTCGGAGCCAGCAAACTCTCAGGTTTGCAGTACTTGGAGGACTGCCGAACAACGAGTCCTGGGCTGACACCCTCACTCCTTGAGGCCCGACCCTTCGCCCGTCGGGAGATGCAAAGGCATCCAAAGTGAGTATTTCACTGACCTCTGAGGGGAATTTTTCACAGGTGCCTTGCTGGCACTGACTCTTTATGTCTGTGTGCGTGCACGTGTGCATATGCTATAGCAAATCTGGGAGAAATACTGCTTTCTTAGATGTTTAAGTACCTTGGATATCTAAGTAAGTTAGGCCTGTAAGTAAGGTCAAGTTACAGTTACAAACTTACCTAAATGCTGCTAAGTGTTGTTCTTCTGCTAAGTTGCTAAGTATAACTTCGAAATTATTTGTTAGGTTAAATGCTATTAAAGTGTTATTCCTCTGTTAAATTTTAAGGTTAAGATAGTAATTAGGTCTAAGGTATAGGTTAAGTTAAAATACTGTTACGTTTGAGTGCTGTTAAGCTTTTAGGCCGCGTTCCTTTATATCCTTGCCCTCGCTGCCTTTTTGTCACACGCACACACACACACAGACACACACACACGCGCAGACACACACGCAAACACACACACTCCCCTAGATAGTTCTTGGTTCATTTCTGTTTTGCTTGCTTGGATTTTGTTTGGTTTTGTTGTTGCTTGTTTTTCCTCGTTGTGCCTTAACTGTCCTGTAAGTAGAAGAGTGACTCTTGCCAACAAACTTTGTTGTGCTTTCATTTAATATGGAATCTGGCTTTTGCTGATACCCTTGCCAGTGATTTTTTTAAGCAATCTCAAACACTCGTTCGTAAGAGGAGCCTTGGCCTGAAGTGCCTGGGTATCGGTGTCGTGGCGCGGGGTATGTGATGTGCAGGGCAGGGAGGGCTGGGGCAGGTAGTTGTGGCCGAGTGGTGAAGGCGATGGACTAGAAATCCATTGGGGTTTCCCCGCGCAGGTTCGAATCCTGCCAACTACGGGGCGCACGCCCCTTTTGGGCTGCGGGCAGCTGACCACGCTGCAGCTGCGACACAGCCCCAGAGGGCTCCTGCACCTGCAGCCCCGGCTGCTCCCACAGAGCAGCCGCAAGGGAGGAGCTGCTGGCGGCCTTGCCTGGCTTCTGAAGGGCCTTCTTCGGGGCAAGGGAAAGCCAGCCCAAGGCGCACACCTAAGGGCAGGGGGACAAAAGCCCATTGCTGCTGCAAGGTCTGCGCCCTGCAGCCAAGCCACTTGGTGGGGGGGAAGCCCTGCAAGGGAAAAGAAGCTCAGAGATGTTGTCGGCATCAATGAAGAAGGAAAGGGGAAATGCAGATGGCACCAGCACCTGGAGCTGAGCATTTCGTCACCTTGCATTAGCACCGAGCGTGAAAGGCAAGGACCTGCAGCTTGACAACCTGCTTAGCACAAAGTGCCTAGAACTCAGAGCTTTTCCTTCACGGTAACCGTGAGCAGCATTGAGCTGAGGCACCAGAATTTGCACAGCTAAAAGAGGAGAATTCCTTCCGTTGGTAATTCCAGGCAAAGGGAGCCTGCGTCCCTCCTTGGCCAGCAAAGAACCGAACTGTCGGGCAGGTGCAGTCCCGCAGCGTGCTGGGAGCAGAGCTGGATTTCTGGGCAGGGCTGCAGCCGCCAGGATGTCGCTGGATTTCAGGTGCCCCCGTCCCTAGCAAGGCCCAAGGCTGCAGCCTGCCTCCGGGGGTGCCTTGAGCACGTGCAGCGCCAGCGTGGGTGGTCAAAGGGCAAGTGGCCGTGCAGGGCTGCGTGCGGGAGGTGTGGGAGAAGGGCAAGGCCAGGCCCTGGAGCTGTGGAGCGCGTGCCCAAGGGAGATGAATTTGTCGGGGAGTCCGTTTTGTGGGGCGGGGGAGGCCAAGCAGAGAGGAGGGAAGGGTGCGAGAGCCAGCAGTGCCCGGGCAGGCTCAGGCTCGGCTGGGGGCAGTGGTGGCCAAGGCCCTGGAGGAGCAGAGTGGCGCAGCGGGAACGTGCTGGGCCCATAACCCAGAGGTCGATGGATCGAAACCATCCTCTGCTAGGGCACTTTTTCACTCACGCTGCCTCACCCAACAACTTTTACCCTGCTTGGCTCTAGCTCTTTGGGCAACCCTGGCCATAGCCCTCCTCTTCCCTCTGCCCCCACTACCTGCTTTTGTTAGAAATGATACAACTTTTATAATTTTTTTTAACTAACTTTAGTCAGGGGTTTGTTCACCTTTGCCCAGGAGGAGGGGAATCGAAGCTTTTCTTCAAAAGACTCTGTTTATCCAGGGTTTGAGTTTTGCTGGGTGGGGCCTGGTAGGCGTCAATCAACAAAAAGAAGATTCCCGGATTATGAGAGTGAAACATGCATTTACAGGTTGTGAGTGGCCAGAAGACACAGAGGAGATAAATGGACATTAACATTACCGCCTAGTGGGGCTGGAGACACGTGGTCTGGGAAAAGATTGATCAGAGAACCAAATCAGCATCAAGGGAAAAGGGATCAATAACCAATAGGAGATCGAATACTAAGGATTGTGTAATTTAGGTCCAATGAAGACGAATTTCTTTGGGGTTTTCACGTAAAAATATGTGAAAAATCTGGTAAAGAACCGTGTGTGACGGAAAAATTTCCACTGCACAAACCAGGCATGTGTGGATGGAGTAATTTCTATTGCAAATCCTGGCCAGAATAAAGTAATGCCTGATTCTCTAACATTGAAAAGATGTTGTGTGGGAGTTTCTGTTTTTCCCTAGGCTTTGGTGGCACTTTCTCTTTGGCTTTCTCGGGCCCCAACACTCCCAAAGGGCCCCTCAGCATGGCCTATGGGCAGCTGTGCAGCAGCAGGCACGGCTCCCCCCACGAGGCCCTGCGTATTACGGGCACACAGGTCTTCCTCCCTTCCCTGCAGGCAGCTCAATCCGCAACTTCCCAGGCACAGGAGGGCACCTCCAGGCCCATGCAGGGGCAGAGGAAGCTCAGGCTGCTCCGCGTGTGGGAAAGACCAGCGTGCTCAACTCAAAGACCTGGGAGCTTTCTCCGTCCTCGTCTGTTTGCTGCCGTGACCATTTGTAGGGTGATCCAGGATCAGGGCCAAGGCGATATTCCCAAGGGACACTGTAGTGGCTAGAGGTGGCTGGCAGTTGGGAGTGGAGGAGACACGGGGTGCTGTGGGCACCGTCTCTCTTGGAAAACCTTTAGGAGTTGGCCTGCCCAGGACACAGCTGGTTCCTGCTGTCACCACAACTCTGAAACATCTGTGAAGCTTGTGGCACCCCAGCACCATTGCTGGGGCACGTGAATATTCCGGATGGCGCTCCATCCTGCAGAGTAGCCATGGCACTGAAGAGGCTTCCTGAAAGGCCTGGGGACCACGGAGGATTCCCCGGTGAAACAGGACTTGTGTTCTAGAACTGGAGTGGCTCCATTGTGAGCACCCAGCAGTGTGAGTTTGCCCACGTGTCAGAGCCAGAGGAGCGCAGGCACATGCCAGGAGCTGGGGCTGGGGTGTGTGCAGGGGGCTGGAAGGAGGGGGCAGGCAGTGTGAGAGGTGCAGGAGCTGGAGCCAGGCCAGGGTGTGAGGTGGCAGTGCGGGAGGCAGTGCCCATGGGCACTGGAGGAGCAGGAGGCAGCACAGGCTGCGGGCGGCAGGAGCGGGAAGCAGCAGCGCTGCAGGAGCCTTGCTGGGGTAGTGCTTGGCAGAGCTGCCCTCCAAGCAGGTGAGCAGGGCTCGGTCATCCCTGGCCAAGGCAGACCAGCTTGTTTTCAGCCTGGCTCCACACTGCCTGGCCTCTCCTGCTCCCGAACAGCGTGGCTTCTTCCCTCTGCAAGTTCTGCTCTCACAGAGCAGCTGAGCTCCTGCTCCTGCTCCCCTCAGCCGGGCCTCCTGCCTCGGATGCTGCCGCCTCCCAGCCCAGCAGGCACAGACTGGCTTTGAGCCAGGTCGGCCTTGGCAAAAGCAGACTGCGGGGGCTGCTCTGGATCCTGCAGAGACTCCCAGACAGCGGTGAGCCACTGGAGCCAGGTGTGCAGAGATCTTCGTAATTCTCCACACCCGGGCATCACGCTGGCGTTGCAACGGGGCTCAGGCACTGAGCTGCCTAGCTCCTTGCTTTGTCTCCAGCCCTGCTTTGAGCAGGCATTTGGACTTGTGTCCTCCTGGGATGCCTTGCAGTCAAGTTCCTTCCGAGAAAGAAGAGTTCCCAGAGAGGGCTCCGCCCTCCTTGCTCTGCACCACGGGCAGTGAGTGAACCTCTTCCCCACAGGAAGTGGAGCTCAGTCGTTGCTCAGCCCTTGGTGTCTCACCTGTCCTTTCTCCTTGCCTCTCCAGCCCCTTTCCTGGGTTCCCCAGAAGGTCCTTCTTCACCTTTTGTAGAGACAGGGCAATGTTTCCCTCTTATTAGTCCTTAAGGAGCGGGGCTGGTCTGGGCTGGAGAAGAGAAGGCAAGGGGGCTTCTGCTGGGTGAAGGTGACTTCCCAAGGCGTGCCCTGAGCCAGGAAGAGCTTGTTGCAATTTGGGAAAGACAAGATTGTGCGAGGTTTCAAGCCTGGCACTTGTAAGAGAGGCCATGCCAGGCCTGCAGAAGGAGCTGTGCTGCTGCCCGGAAGGATGGCGTGATTAGAGAGTGCCTGGAGGCCCTGCAGGAAGGCTGCACTGGGTGATGGATGTCCAAGGTGATGGAGAGACAGCCAGCCTCAGCCAGGGGCATAAGGCTGAGCAAGGCTGGGCACAGGAGCCAGAGGTGACCTGTGCAGGAGGTCCCATGGTGTAATGGTGAGCACTCTGGACTCTGAATCCAGTGATCTGAGTTCAAATCTCAGTGGGACCTGGGCTTTTTTGTTCCCTCAGCATGCTGACACCCTCACAGCTCTACTGTGCTGCTGGTTCACTTGTGGAATGTTCTCTGATGAATCCCACAGCAGCTGAGGTGGAGGCCACCCACTCAAAGTGGGTCAGGCACAGGAGGCTGCTCTGGGACTCTCTGCTTGTATGTTGGACGCATCCAATGACTGGAGACTGGGCTACACGCTTTGGGCAGCGGTTTCCACGTTGGACCATTCCCACGGTAACACCAGGTTACTTTGTGTGGCATTACTTGTATGCCCACCTTTGTCTTTTGTCCTGCTCCTTTCTTGCTCCTTTCCTCTGTGGCTTCTCTTTTCCTCTTTCCCCTGCCGATTTCTTTCTATTGCTCTACAAGTCAGTTCAAGGAGCTCTACCAGCACTGGGCAGTGCCCCATCATTGGGGTTACATTTGTTGCCATGGGAGAGGGAAGGCACAGCAGGTGGTAGGTGAGGGAGGAGGAGAACAAACGACCACAACTCTCCAGCGATGCTGCACAAAGGCTTTAATGAGAAGGAGCAAAAGCAGCGGCACAGAACAGAGACCAAGGGACACGTGTGCGGGGGCCAGGCAGGGAAAGAGATCGGCCCATTTGCCAAGGACAGAGGGGATGACCCGCCGGCTTCAGCAGATCTGGCCGCAGCGGGGGAAAGGCAGACACAGGCCTGACCCCCCCAGCCCAAGGGAGCCCCCAGAAGAGATGGGAACCCCCGCGGTGCTGAGGGAGCTGCCCACAGCAGCTGACAGAGAGGATCCCACGGCTGTGCTCTGAGGGAAAGAGGTGAGGATGGGGCCCGGCATGGTCACCACCACCGGCGAAGGCTCGATGTACACCGTGGAGTCAGCGCAGCGGGCGACACAGGGCTCACTGCAGCTGCTTGCAAGGGGGGTTGGGCCACAGGGGCCGCAGGGCCGTGGGGGACAGGGTCTGCAGCAAGACATCTCTCGGCGCAGGAGGCAAAGCTGCAACACAGAGCAGGGAGCACCAAGCAGCCTCAGGATCAGTCTGTCCCTCTGTCCCTCAGCTCTCTCCAGGGACACATTTGGTCTTCAAAACACGCGCTCTGCCTACAGCTCCCACGACCCTCCTCGTGCCCTGCGAGTGGCACGGCACAGGAAGGCCGCCCCACTTCAGGAATAGGACCCAGCACAGTGGCTTTAAGGCCCCTGTGGAAAGACGGGTCACAGCCCATCTCCAGAACAGACATGGCTGTGTTAGAGGTGTCCGGGGATGCACTGGCACATTTTGCTACACCACGGCAGGTGCGAATTCTGCTGGGCACGTCCCCCTGTGGCTGAGCCCCATTGAACAAAGCCCCCTCTTCCCAGCTGTCCCCAGCCACCACCATGGAAAGGCTGACGGCCCTTCAACAGTTCTGTGTCAGGGCCAGGCTGAGGCAGCCCAAGGATCAGCCTGGGCAGCCTCCATGACAGCAGTTCAGCCCACAGGGAGAGATGGGGCGGACTCAGGCTTACCTCGTTCCTCGAGGAAAGGCAGGCCAGAGAGGAGCAGGATGCAGAGCCTGGAGCAGCGCAGCCTTTTATGCCGTGTCCCAGAGCCCTGTGGGGCCACAAACATTTCCTTGTTCGCGAAACATCCAAACTCCTGGGAGTGGCCACTTGCGAGGCCTCGTTGCTGATGAAGTCCCTGCCTCTTTCATCTTAAATGTTGCACTCCCACTTCATATAACCCAGAATCGTGCAATGACTCTTAGAATCACTTAGGGATGGAATGGACCTTAAAATCATCTAGCTCGAGCCTCCTGAAATGGCTTCTACAACTTCTCTGGAGAACCTGTTCTAGTGTCTCACTCCTCTCAGAGGGAAGGATTCCTTCCCAATATCTAATCTAAATATACCTGCTTTTCAGTTGAAAACCAGTAGCCCTTGTCCCATCCCTACACACCCCAACCAAGTGTCCCTCCCTTTCTTACCTGAATGTCTCCTGGGAGCCTTCTCTTCTCTTTGCTGCACAGCCCCAACCCTCTCAGCCTGTCCTCACAAGGCAGTAGCTCCAGTTGCCTGATGGTCTTTGTGGCTCCTCTGGACCCACTGCAGCAGCTCCGTGTGTTCCTTAGGCTGTGGGTCCTAGAGTTGGACGCAGTAACCCCAGCTATGGTGTCATGAGAGCCGAGTAGAGCGGGACAATCCCCTCCCTCGACCTGCTGGCCACACGGCTCTGGACGCAGCCCACGATACGACCGGCTTTCTGGGCCGCCAGCGTGCGGTGCCGGCTCATGTTCAGTATTTCAACCACCAGAACCTGCAAGTCCTTCTGTGCAGGGCCGCTCTCAATCCACTCATGGCCTAGCCTGTGTCCATGTTTGGGATTGCCCTGACCTTGGCACTTGACCTTGTTGAACTTCATGAGGTTTGCACAGACCCACCTCTCCAGCCTGTCCAGGTCCCTCTGGATGGCATCCCTTTCTCTAGAGTACCAACCACATCACTCAGCTCAATGTCACCCACAAACCTGCTGAGGATGCACTCAATCCCTCCCCCCATGTCTCCCAACAAGGTGTTAAATATTCCTGGTCCCATCACCAAACCCTGAGAACCCACACTCATCACTGGTTGGACACCGCTCGAGTTGGACATCGAGCTCTCGACCACAAGTCCTGGAGTGCCGCCATCCATCCAATTCCATATGCACTGAGTGGCCGCCCCCCACAAAACCCACGTCACTCCTATTTAGAGAGAAGGATGCAAAGAGCAGATCCAGCAGTGCCTCTCCTCTGGTCAGGCTCTCCATCCCCTGTGCTAGGAAGTTGTCCTCAACACACTCTAGTAGTTCCCAGGAGTGCTGGCAGTTCCCTGTGCCGCTTTGCCAGCAGATGACTGAGTGGTTTAAGTTCCTGTCGGGACCAGGGCCAAGTGAGTGGCTGTGTCCCGACATCAAAACAATTCATCTGTGTCCCAGAAGCATAAGGCCAATTGGCTCAGAGGTCTGAGGCTGGAGTGGAGGAAGATTGGAGGTGGGTTTGTGTCATACGGATTGCCTTTGTCACATTGCCCTCTTCATGGGGACAGTGGCCCGCCTGTCAACAGTGGAATTTAGCTATGAGAGACACCTCGAGTGAGCCCTCAAGTGCTTTTGGTGCAATGCACAAGCCAGCCCTGAGAGGCATTTCTCCCCAAGGGTCACTTTGACAAGGAGGAGACGGTGGGTAAGTTCAGGCAGAAGGTCAAGGCTGCACAGTCCCGTAGAGAAGAAGAGACGCACCTCTCCAGGGGCTGTGGCAAAACTCAGTGGCAAAGTAGGATCACTGTGGGCTGGAGGGAAGCTCCTCAATTGAGAGGAGTGAGGACCACGAGGGCCTTGCTTTCTGTTATCAGTCTCTGCCACAGCCTGCTTTTTTCTGCCCGTGAGCCTGGGGAACAGAGGCAGATTCCCAACCAAGAGGAGAAAACCAAGGACTCGATAACTGTCTCTCAAGGGACTTCTCTAAGGGACTCTCCACAGCTGTGTGTCCCTCGAAAACTAAGCAGGGCCCTCATGCATTTTACAACCAGAGCTCTGGCCTCAGCCTGGGAAGTTGAGATCCTCTAGAAAACAAGGAAATCAACACGTAGGAAGGTGATCAAAAGCATGCCTACATCTCTTCCGGAAAGACAAATTGACCCATTTTGCTCAGCGTGTCCACCCCGAGGCCAGGATCTGCGTGGCGGCTTTGGGGAAGAAGCTGAGGGCAGGGAGCCCACAGCTCACGGCTCTTTTCCTGGGGCAGGCGTCCCTTTGCCCATTCGATGCATTTCACAGTTCAAAGGGATATTGGATCAGTCTCCCAGAGCATGTGGGAATCATCGTGATGTGGAAGAGTTGGGAAAATCCATGAGCTTCAGGCAAACCTGAATCATCCTGATGTGGAAATGAGTGCACACAGTGCCCTGGGACTCAGGCATTCCAGGGATACCAGAGCACATAGCCTCTTCCCTCCAAAGTTTCTGCCTTTGTCAGGGGCATTTCCAGACCTTCTAGGACCAGTCCCAAACCACCTCGTACGTCTGTGTAATCCTGTGCTGCTGCTGCTGCAGCTTTCCAAAAGGCATTGCTTTCGGTGGCTGCTCAAGGGCCCATGGGATGCAGGGCAACCCAGGATATGGAGGCTGGGAGAGACCACTGGGAAGTCCTCTGCTCCTGCTCTGAGAAGAACAAACTTCCCAGTTGCCTCCAGAAGCCCGTGGCCTTGTCCATTGTCCTCTGAGCACTGCCACTGTCAGACAGGTCCCTGTCTCTTGGGCAGCTCTTCCAGGGATGCCCTGCACCCCCGGGGGGCTACCAGGAGACGGAAAGGGCTCCTAGAGCTGAGCCCCCCAGGTTCCTCGAGGGGGAGGACCACCAGGAGATGACAGTGAGCTGCCTGCACTGGTGAGCACATGCCACATGGCATTCTGGAGAGCACAGGGCTGGGTATGTGCAGGAATGCCACCTGCTCTGCATTGCACTCTCAGGCCAGTGACAAGGAACCCCTTTGGGGGCAGAAGGGCTGGAAAGCAGAGAGAAAGTCTGTCCCAAGAGAGCTTTCACCCTAATCCTGAGAGTTCTTACTGCCATCTCCAGATCCCACCCCATAAGCCTGGGATCTGATCACCCTGTGGATGGTGCCCTTTCCTTGGCACTGCAGAGGCCACATCTGGCTTGGTGTCCCCATTTGGTGTCCCCAGGGACAAGGAGGTGCTGGTGGTGATCTCTTATGAAGAGAGGCACTGGCAGAGGACCAGGCAGAACATAAGGGCTGCAGCACCTGACGTATGGGAGGAGGCCGAGGGCACTGTGCTTGTGGCAACCTGGTGGAGATGAGCAAGGTGTGGAGGGGGGCGTGGAGCTGCTGTCTCCACCACCTCCTGGAGGTTCTGGAGAGAATGAAGCCAAACTCTACTGAGAGGTGCACTGCCAAAGGGCAAGAGGCAGCAATCACAAGTTGCAAGAAAGGAAATCCCAGGGCTCCCTGGGGGAAGACAAGGGACAGGCCTGGGAGAGCTGCACAAGGGACAGTGACCTCTTTCTTGAGCTGTGTCAGTGCTTAGAAGTCAGCAGGACAAAGGCCCAGAGCCTGCTTGAGGCACCGGGACAGTTTGATCTGCCCAGAGCAGTGATAGGAGCACAAGACCTCTAGAGCTCCACCAGACCTGCTGGGGTGGGTCTGGGGTACTCTGAGTCACTACGCCCTTGAGCAGCCACCAAAAGGCACGTCTCCATGCCTTGGGAGACAGCAAACGCAGGACACTGCAGAGAAGCGCCAGGTGATCCAGGAATGGGATAAAAGGTGGGGAAATGCCCTTCATGGCAGCAGAACATTAAGGATATGAGCTCTGTTAACCCTCGAACGCCTGAGTCTGCGGCACCCAGTCCACTGAAGTCCACACTGGGTGACTCAGGTTTGCCTGAGCTCAGGGATTTTCCCAACTCCTCCACATCACAAGGACACCCACGTGCTCTGGGAGACTGATCCAGTGTCCCTTTGAAATGTAAAACATGGAATGGGAAATACCCACTCCTGACCCAGAAAAGAGCCCTGAGCTTTGGGCTCCCTGCCCTTAGCCTTTCCCCAAAGCCACCATCCAGGTCTCTGGCCTCTGGGATGAACACGCTGAGCAAAACAGGTCAATGTGGCTGTGGGTCTTTTTAAGGGAAGGACGCGGCATCTCTTTGATCACAAAACCAGGCCGTGGTACAGCCTGTGGACCGTAAGCAATTCCCCATGGCTGTCGCTCAGGCCTGCAGGGGTATCCTTCCAGCTGAACATGGACTTTGCTTGCCACTGAGCTTTGCCACCTCCTGCAGAGTTGGGTCTCTTCCCGACTACGGGATTGTGCAGTGCTGACTTTCTGCCTCAACTGACCCACAGAATTCCGTACATCTGTGATGACCCGTGGAAGAATGACTCTCAGGATTGGCCTGAGTGCCTGCACTGAAAGCTCCTGAGAGCTGACCTGAGGCGTCTCTCATGGCTGAATTTAACTGTAACTGGAGCCAAAATAACAGTCAAGAAGAACAAGTGACGGAAGCATAGACGCTACACAAATTCATTTAAACTCACCTTACGCACCGGCCTGGGACCTCCAAGTCAAGTGGCCTTAGGAAGCTGGGACACAGATGAATCATTTCTCTGTTGGCTGGTGTGAAACTGGAGAAAAATGTGTGAGATGAAAGAGGCAGGGACTTCATCAGCAACGAGGCCTCGCAAGTGGCCACTCCCAGGAGTTTGGATGTTTCGCGAACAAGGAATGTTTGTGGCCCCACAGGGCTTCTGGGACACGGCATAAAAGGCTGCGCTGCTCCAGGCTTCTGCATCCTGCTCCTCTCTGGCCTGCCTTTCCTCGAGGAACGAGGTAAGCCTGAGTCCGCCCCATCTCTCCCTGTGGGCTGAACTGCTGTCCATGGAGGCTGCCCAGGCTGATCCTTGGGCTGCCTCAGCCTGGCCCTGACACAGAACTGTTGAAGGGCCGTCAGCCTTTCCATGGTGGTGGCTGGGGACAGCTGGGAAGAGGGGGCTTTGTTCCAGCAGAAGGGGATCATGGGGTTGGGCCACAGGGGCCGCAGGGCCGTGGGGGACAGGGTCTGCAGCAAGACATCTCTCGGCGCAGGAGGCAAAGCTGCAACACAGAGCAGGGAGCACCAAGCAGCCTCAGGATCAGTCTGTCCCTCTGTCCTCAGCTCTCTCCAGGGACACATTTGGTCTTCAAAACACGCTCTGTGCCTACAGCTCCCACGACCTCCTCGTGCCCTGCGAGTGGCACGGCACAGGAAGGCCGCCCCACTTCAGGAATAGGACCCAGCACAGTGGCTTTATGGCCCCTGTGGAAAGACGGGTCACAGCCCATCTCCAGAACAGACATGGCTGTGTTAGAGATGTCGGGGATGCACTGGACATTTTGCTACACCACGGCAGGTGAATTCTGCTGGGCACATCCCCCTGTGGCTGAGCCCCATTGATCCCTTCTGCTGGAACAAAGCCCCCTCTTCCCAGCTGTCCCCAGCCACCACCATGGAAAGGCTGACGGCCTTTCAACAGTTCTGTGTCAGGGCCAGGCTGAGGCAGCCCAAGGATCAGCCTGGGCAGCCTCCATGACAGCAGTTCAGCCCACAGGGAGAGATGGGGCGGACTCAGGCTTACCTCGTTCCTCGAGGAAAGGCAGGCCAGAGAGGAGCAGGATGCAGAGCCTGGAGCAGCGCAGCCTTTTATGCCGTGTCCCAGAGCCCTGTGGGGCCACAAACATTCTTGTTTGTGAAACATCCTAACTCCTGGGAGTGGCCACTTGCGAGGCCTCGCTGCTGGTGAAGTCCCTGCCTCTTTCATCTCATTTTTCTCCAGTTTCACACCAGCCGACATGGAAATGATTCATCTGTGTCCCAGCTTCCTAAGGCCCTTGACTTGGAGGTCCCAGGCCTGTGTATAAGGTGAGTTTAAATGAATTTGTGTAGTGTCTATTGCTCCTGTCACTTGTTCTTCTTGATGGTTAATTTGGCTCCAGTTACAGTTAAATTCAGCCATGAGAGACACCTCAGGTCAGCTCTCAGGAGCTTTCAGTGCAGGCACTCAGGCTAATCCTGAGAGTCATTACTTCCACGGGTCATCACAGACGTACAGAAGACTGTGGGACAGTTGAGGCAGAAAGTCAACACTGCACAATCCCATAGTGGGAAGAGACCCAACTCTGCAGGGAGGTGGCAAAGCTCAGTGGCAAGCAAAGTCCATGTTCAGCTGGGAGGATATCCCCTGCAGGCCCGAGTGACAGCCACAGGGATTTGCTTACGGTCCACAGGCTGTACCACGGCCTGGTTTTGTGATCAAAGAGATGCCGTCCTTCCCTGAAAGAGACCCACAGCCACATTGACCTGTTTTGCTCAGCGTGTTCATCCCAGAGGCCAGAGACCTGGATGGTGGCTTTGGGGAAAGGCTGAGAGCAGGGAGCCCAAAGCTCAGGGCTCTTTTTTCTGGGTCAGGAGTGGGGTTTCCCATTCCATGTGTTTTACATTTCAAAGGGACACTGGATCAGTCTCCCAGAGCACGTGGGTGTCATCATGATGTGGAAGAGTTGGGAAAATCCCTGAGCTTCAGGCAAACCTGAGTCACCCAGCGTGGACTTCAGTGGACTGGTGCCGCAGACTCAGGCGTTCAAGGGTTAACAGAGCTCATATCCTCAATGTTCTGCTGCCATGAAGGGCATTTCCCCACCTTTTATCCTCATTCCTGGATCACCTGGTGCTCTCCTGCATTTGCTGCTGTCTCCCAAGGCATGGCCTTTTGGTGGCTGCTCAAGGGCTGTCGTACCCCAGATCAACCCCAGAAGGTCTGGGTGGAGCTCTGGAGGTCTTGTGCTCCTGTCAAATGCTCTGGGCAGATCAAACTGCCCGGTTCCTCAGCAGGCTCTGGGCCTTGTCCTGCTGACTTCTAAGCACTGACACAGCTTAAGAAAGAGGTCACTGTCCCTTGTGCAGCTCTCCCAGGCCTGTCCCTTGTCTTCCCCAGGGAGTCCTGGGATTTCCTTTCTTGCACTGTGATTGCTGCCTCTTGCCCTTTGGCAGTGCACCTCTCAGGAGAGTTTGGCTTCATTCTCTCCAGAACCTCCAGGAGGTGGTGGAGACAGCAGCTCCATGCCCCCCTCCACACCTTGCTCATCTCCACCAGGTTGCACAAGCACAGTGCCCTCGGCCTCCTCCCATACGTCAGGTGCTGCAGCCCTTATGTTCTGCCTGGTCCTCTGCCAGTGCGTCTCTTCATAAGAGATCACCACCACACCTCCCTTGTCCCTGGGGACACCAAATGGGGACACCAAGCCAGATGTGGCCTCTGCAGTGCCAAGGAAAGGGCACCATCCACGGGTGATCAGATCCCAGGCTTATGGAGTGAGATCTAGAGATGGACAGTAAGGAACTCTCAGGATTAGGGGTGAAAGCTCTCTTGGGACAGACTTTCTCTCTGCTTTCCAGCCCTTCTGCCCCGAAGGGGTTCCTTGTCACTGGCCTGCAAGTGCAATGCAGAGCAGGTGGCATTCCCTGCACATACCCGCCCTGTGCTCTCCAGGCTGCCATGGCATGTGCTCACCAGTGCAGGTAGCCTCAATGTCATCTCCTGGTGGTCCTCCCCCTCGAGGACCTGGGAGGCTCAGCTGTAGGAGCCCTTTCCATCTCCTGGTAGCCCCCCGGGGGTGCAGGGCATCCCTGGAAGAGCTGTCCAAGAGACAGGGACCTTCTGACAGTGGCAGTG